>VKOC01019274.1:0-51038 GCA_009364415.1 Spea multiplicata | reverse complement strand
TCATATACTTTCTTGATTCGTGTTTGCATTTTAGCTGCGTTACTGACCGTTTATGTTTTCTGTGTTTTCTGGAACAGAGAGAGCAGAATGCCTAGCTTGATTTTTTGAAGCTTCAAGGACAAAACCAGAGAAAACCAAAGGGTTGAACTGTCAGCCTTCATATTGTGTTATGTAACTTTGATACCCCAGCATAAACCATCAGGCGCTTTATAAACCCCCAGTTCTCCATCACGTCCAAGATTTTAAATCACGCACCAATTCTCTTCAAATCACTGTAGCAACCAACGCAATGGTCCCACTGATCCCGATGCATCATTTCTATATTATATATTATAAACCCCTCTATAACAGAAATGAAGGAAGGCAAAGATTTTTTATTCTTTGGAAATGTTATTAATACTGTTTCAAGTACAATTCACATTTCTAAATAAATATTTACCTACATGCTGTAGAGAATATCAACATATATCTTTATTATACAGGGTAATACATGTTATATATATATATAATCTTTTTTTGGAAAGATACCTGGAAATAGATAAAGGTATGCATTTAAATGTAGTGTTTTTATAAATAAACCTATTTTCATTGTACGTGTCTGTGTATTGTAATATGCATCAAAGCTGTATTCTGCCGTACCTAGTTAACACCTAGCTTCCTTCAAATATCCATTTTATTCACAGACTACATTCAGAGTTATTGTGATAACCAAATAACTCTACAGTATGCCTTCAAACAAGAAATATTAACCCCATCAAAACCAGGGTTTAGCGCAAAGAAGACCGGAGCATTATTAGTGTTTTTGCCAGGTCTTTCTTCAACTGTAATTATTCCCTGCTTTCTCAATTAGCGCTCACACACATAATATTTTTTTTTTCGTTACAGCTTTCTTTTGAAACCATATTCATATATGAGACATTATCTTTTGTGAATAAAATGTACAAAATCCAAAAACAATGACACTTGGATAAGATACCTAGAACTATAGAATATGTTATGTGAATGCTTTTTCATTTCCAGAACTTGTAAGTTTGCACGATAAGATATTCATAATGTATGTCAAATTACATGTCCACAAGATGAAAACACAACACTAATAATATTTGAATGCATTGTTTGTATACTCTGTATTACAAAACAATTCTTTAAGGCAAAAAACCTTTCATCTCAAGTAATGCTCACTGCGGTTTATCAGCAGATTCTAAAAATGGTTTTCTTACACAAGAATATTTAGCACAGCAGATGACAAAGACAGACTAGTGTACCTGGAAAGGAGAATAATTTCTTCACTGTGTGTATCTAACATCTGTACTCCCCTGTGGTGTGTCTTTATAATGCAAATATACCTCTGTTCCCTTCGATGCTCTGAACGCCACAAAGATCCATCACTGAGAGTTTTCTTTCTAGCCTTAATCCAGGTAGAAAATTACTCTTTAATTATCCTATATGAGACAGTGTGGTGTTTGTTACAAATATGTAATTTAAACAAAAAAAAAGCCTCTAAGCAATGTTTCAAACAGCAGGGACATAGACGGGTGGTTAGTACCTGTAATATATAAACCGGCAGAATTATTTTCAAATCAATGTTTCCATGAGTGTTTTTTGGGTTTTTTTCGCACTTGCACAATGTAAAATGGTGACCACGGTAAATGAGAAATTATGTTTGTTTAAAATACTGAATAGTTCATCTCCATCCCATGCTCACTTCATGATTTATCGTGTTTACATAGAATTTTAAAACCAACACAGTTAAGTACATGGAGAATACAGTTATGGTTTTTCGGTGAGTGATGGAATGTCCCATTGTATGCCTCTTTGAGCCATATGGTTTATCTAAACACACCACTTGCACCATGTGCTAGCTTTTTATTTTGTATCACATAAAATTACGCAATACCTACTATTTATAAAGTTCCTTTCTCCCAGTGAGACTCAACCACAGGGATTTGAACCTGTGAGCATAAGGTTTAAGCAAACTCTGCTGCTTAATACACTTACCAACTGAGCTATCTCACCAGCACAACCAGTTGTTGAAGTAAACTCCAACAAGACATATGAATAGATCATGAGCTATGGTGGAACTGAGCTAGACCTTGCTGCTCTAGCTTTAGATTAATTGTAGTTGTTGCCAGTCTAAAAACGTTTGGATTTAGGTACGGAGCAAAGAAAAAGTAAAGACAAATCTTTGGTGCAGTCCGCTGATTTTCAGAAGGATTGTGTCAGGCTGAAAACTGAGTATCTTTTAAGGGCTACCTGGCAATGGTTGCATTCCTGCAACCAGGCTAGACATTAAAGTGCTCCGAGGCATGCATAAGACCATAATGTTCATGGGATGCTAGAGATCATGTTGTGAACTTGATCCTATGCTGAATGAGTGCCTTAAATTCGGTGACTTGAACAACAGTCGTGGGGGCTTTGCCACATTGGCCCCATGTGGAGGTCATTGGGCTATTCCCTCACAATATGTCAGGAGGTAAAAGTGTACTGCTTCCCATGTAACAGTTGTTGACAGTTTCAAAGTAAAGTTTAATTCTTATGGCCAGAACACAGTAACACAATCTCAGTACATACAGTAGACTCTGGGGCATGACACTAAAGAATTTAGGGGCCCCCATTCATAGCTGAAAGTACCCAACCACGTCCTCATTCTGGGAATAAATTCACCAAATCAAATAGACAGTATAGTATAGGAACTGGAAATGATGGATTCCACACATTTATGAACACCAAATGGATCCACTAACTTGAATTTCTTCTTATTGAGCATTGACATTCTGCTCTATCTTGCTTAACAATGTTCCATCTTACCACTATGACCACTAAAGGTCATAGCCCATTTTTTATTCACTTCAATTTTGTCTTCGGTTATTTATTGTTATTCTTGTTTAAGTGTGTTCAAGTGTCTGTACTTTTATGATTGCTATAAAACCTTAAATATCATGTAAATCAACAGGGCAGTGCTTATAATAACATTATTTTAAGAGCATGTTACATCAGGATTTGCTGTGTTACTAGCATTACTTTTGTTTCCTACCAATTGAAAAGATGTTGGAATCTTAGCTCCAAGTGTACGCAAGTACAAGCAATCTAGCACAGAAGTCCCTTAAAGGAAACTGCATTTAAATAGTAATTTCCAGTTGGGATATTGTCTACTCTTTACCATTAGTACTCAAGACATTTGTAGCCATATGGAAACTTTGTAAAATAGATATTTTCCTTCCTGTGTTAATTGTTATTTATGGTTGCACCATGTTATATATAGTTGTCCAAATATATTACTAACACAAAAGGGGGAAACAAACTCATCTATACTATTTATGTAAAGACACTGTTTGTCTAGAAGTTCACATGAGTTCCTTAAATCACATAATATCACATAGTAAATATTGTGTAATAAATGATTTCGGAATAAGCAGATGAAAATATGCCCCACGTTTATATTATGTTGCTCTGTCAGCAAGGGCGTATATTCTTTACAGTTCAATAATTAGAAATATAAAGAACTGGAATTACTGGGCAGAATGACTCTAACATTAACTACAAAATTAATTCTACAACATTTGTTACAATTTCCTGTTTATATAAGTATTTTCCTTTTAGAACGGAGTTGGGATTTTCTTTTAAAGGGACACTCCAGCCCTCATATTCAATATCATAGGTGTGTGGTCCCTTTCCATTTTCATGTGGTCCGTTCTGCAAAGGCATAGGTAAATTCTGCAGAATGCCCCCAAACGTATTTAATCCTTCCCCTACCATATGCCCCGCAGGAGATGCATTTGGCCAAATCATGCAGATTCACACTACAATTACACAGTCATGCTCACACTCATGATAATGTACACACTCATGCTATCTAAAATACAGAAATGTTGTGTTGATGAAGTTGAGCTCAGCTGTAGTTTTACTACCTTGTTAGAATGCTTTTAGCATAGTAGCTTGTCATTTTGTGTGTGAATGTTATTGTATGTATAAATATAATATTAGATCATCTATTCAGACACTATTAATAAGAAATTGTGGGTATCCCCCACAACGGGTATGTATCTCTTTTGCAAGTAGGACAGTTGTGGTTAATTCTTAGCATTCTAAAAGCACCTTATTTGAGATATGACTTACCCCATCATCCCAGAATCATATCAGCTAAGGCAGCTATTGCTACCTACTATTGCAGGTTGCAGCTGGGGTGTGGCTATGGTGTATTCACTGGCGTGACCAATAGCTTAAATGCTTTAGGACGCTGTATGCCACCACAATGCATTTGAAATGAAGCAATCAAGATGTCATTGAATTGCTGACTTTATGCTTTAATTCAATAAAAATGTAAATATAAAAATTTAAATTTTCATACCTAGCCCCCCCCTCCCACGATTTTCAGGGGCCCAAAAGGAATTGGACAAAATAACATAATCATAAACAAAATGATGATTCTTATACTTGGTTGAAAATCATTTCCAGTGAATGACTGACTGAGTGACGTCCAAGAAGTTAAAGGTCCGCGCGAGTGGCTCTTTTGGTAGCCTGCAGGGGCCTTCGCTGGCATCAACCAATAGAGTCACTCTTATGAACCTTTAACTCCTGTTCCCTCCCCAGGCCAAGTTTCGGCGTCAGGAGTTAAAGGTCGATGCGAGCGTCTCTATTGGTCGCCGGCAGGGAACTCCTCTGGCATCAACCAACGAAAAAAATATCACAGACCAAAGAAAAATCACTAATACAGTGTCTCTTTGCTGCGGAAAATGTAGACAAGCTAATGAAGCTGGTTTTGACATAGCCTAAAGGCATGATTAATTAGGTCTGGACATGAGGAAGAAAATACTATGCCATACTATGTTCTAATAGCCCACTATTTTTCTCAATAGTTCCTTGTATCAACCAACCAGCTAATTGGATGTTTAGTAATCACCTGACCCTGAAGGATTGGTACAACCATTCTTTTTATTATAATTCTCCCTTCTGTGGAATGTTTTGTACTCTATACAACTTTATACTAACAAGTAGAAATCATTGCAGTAATTATTATTCATTCAGACATTTGTGAAATCAGTTGTGAGTGAGTTAGTTAATCAGTAAAGAAAAAGTACAGCCTGCAGCTAAATCTGTTACCAACATTTTCAAGATTAGAAAGAGCTTTCTTCTGAACTCTGGGCTCTCAGATTGCTTTTGGGTTTCTTTTTTCTGTTTTCATTTCAAACTACTATGCTTGGTGATGCTTAAAAATGACTGCATATTCAGGGTTATTGCGCATATACAAATTCTTATTGAGGTACTTTTTCTTGTATACTCTCATATAGTTCAGAACATGAGTTGCCTTTTTTTGGGGTCTATAATAGTTGTAACACAAGTGCACTTGATGAGACAATGAGAAGACAAATTTTCAGCATCTATCTATAATATATAATAGTCTGGTCACCGTGTGAAATGTCAGCCACGCTAGGTGGGGCTTACGGTGAAGATCCCATTAGAGCGAGAGCTCTGGTGCTAAAGTCTGATTGGGCTTTTGTGATAAGCCCAGCACATTTCCGCATTGAGGTGTCCTGTTCTGCTACTTCTGTGCAGTGGGGTGGCTTAGTGCGACGGGGCCTGCCTGGCAATCTTGTGTGCAGTGAGGGAGGGGTGCAGTTTAGGGGCAGAAGGCTGCTACTCCATAATGGTCATAGGAAGGGTTCTTGTGCGAGAGGCTGTCAATGTGAGAATTTAGTGGGGATTGTTTAAGTGCAGGAGGCTGCTAGGTCTAGACTGGGAATAAAAACAAGCCTTGGAAATAATTGAATACCAGCCACATATTGCATGGTGGCATTATTGTGCACAAGGCTGGTATGTGGGGTGTCAGTCCCAATATTGTTTGGTTGGAATAGAGACAAATCATGGCTTTTCAAAGTATATTTTAAGAACATATAGTTCCTAACATCACTGTGTCCAATGGCATTATGTATTGGGTTGCAACCAATTGGGAGAGCACCCTTATAGTCTGTAAGTATGAAATAAAAAAACACATTTATTTAAATAAATAATTGAAAACATTATTTGAAACACAGAAATCACTTTCAAATTTAATAAAATGGTGCAAATAAACCTTTAGCTCTCCTAAAAATGTGTAAAAAAGAGGGAAGTGGTTGGATGATCAGAGAGAGTACATGTGTTTGTATATATGAATGTGTAAGTGTATGGTGGTAGAGTGGCTGTGTGTGTGTGTGTGTGTGTGTATGTGAAACGTGTTAGAGTGAGTCTATGTATGTTTGTATGTATGTGAAAGGTATTAGAGTGGGAGTGTGTCTAGGTATGTATGTACAGTATGTGAAATCTAAAGAAAGGAATCTCTCCATGGAATAAAGGTGGTCAGTAAATTTGGCAACCAAGACAGAAATGGCTCTCAACATGGTGAATACCTCATGGCAGGGATTTTACATTAGTAAGTAGAGAACATGTAGGAGCACACACTGGTAGCCCTCCTCCAGACTTGATCGTTTATCAGGTAAGGAGCATAGCACAATCCAAGAAATTGTCACAAAATCATCAAGGCATGGTGAGATTATGCCTTTACATAAAGCAGCAAGTGTAAACAGTGAGTAATATGTCTGCGACAGATACTGTGGACAGTTATTCTTGTGCACCCTCAATTGGGGGCTTTCATGAATTGGTGGACTAAGCAATATATGGCCATAAAGTGTAATGAGATCTCTTGCTTTCTTATGCTCGCTTGTTGGTCATTTCAGCAGCACCCTAGAATCTGCATGTGTATACCTTTAGGGTTTGCTTTCTGTATTTTTTTGTGTACATCCTCAAAGCCTCATGATTCTATTGTTCAAAGCCCAAGTCATAGACACTAGTATTTATTTTTCATTATTCCATATTGCATAGATATTTCACTAACCTATGTACGGTGTTGATAACAGGACTATTTTAATTATGCAAAAAGTTTTTTTAAGGAAATTACTTTTTTAGCTAACCGTGTAAATAATAAGCTTTTATAAATAAATGTCCAAAGGCGTCTTTATTTTTTTTTATTTTTCCAGAGAGGGAGAAATAATAACTCTAGGTCTGTTGTAATTATGAGGAAAACATTCCAGTGCTCTACTTTCCAGACAAGGTGAGTTATGTGCCTACTGCTTATTAATATTGCTAAATCCTCTACATGTATTCTTATATTTCCATTAGGTTTCCTTTGCTTTTCCTTGAAATGTTTCATGTGAAATCAAGTCAAACAGAATATTCATCAAGGTTATGAATTGTTCAAAGCGGGCTGCTGTCTGTTGATCAGAAATAAGGTTCCTGGGGAGTTATATAACCTGCAGAAGGCCTCTTTGGTAATTACTAGCATGTACGGCATCAGATTTGTAATTTTTTTTAAAACTTATAATACAATATCACCCTGTACAATCATTATGCTTTTTTAACCCTTTTTTAACTTGAGCTGCTTTTAAAAGACTATTATCTTTCCACCATACTTCACTTGAGAAGACTGTTCTCTAAAAGAAGAATGGCAATAAATGAAATATGGTTCATTATGGCTCATCATGTAAGCCACATAAAGGGTTAAATTTGCCATTAACAAACAGTTCTGCCCCACCTAGCGTGGCCGACAGTTCACTTCTGCTAAGGTCTTTTGCTTATAAGTACCTGGTATTGTGTATACTAATTACGTCTTGTGCTTTGTAGTGTGGCTGACCTGAAATCTCTGGGTGGTGAAGCTATGCTTGGCAATGCCCACTACTTACCCGTTCCTACTCCTACTCCTAGCCCACTTAAGACTGCATGGGGTTAGACCTGCCCCTATGTACAGATAGCATCACCTCCACACCATTGCCTCCATGATTAGCTCCATCCCTTCACAAAGCCACTGCCCAGAGAAAGAAGAAGTCTAGGTAGCCTTCTAGGGGCACTTCCCATGTATGGTCAGTGGTTTTCTAACTAATCAGTGTCATTATTAGTAGACTAATCTACTAATGAATCTGTTGATCTTAAATGTTATAGGCAAGATAGAAACATAGAAAGTGTTGGCAGATAAGAACCATTCAGCCCATCCAGTCTGCACAATTTCTGAATACCTTCCAGGCCTTATATCGTCCCTGGCCTTATCTTTTTGTTTTGGTAAATAAGATTTTATTTAGAATTTTATAAAAAAAACATTAACCAATAAGAAACACAAAGCAAAACAATAGCCTTGTTTGAGAACAGGAAACAGATACAAAAAACGGTATCGGTATAAAAACATAATGGTAGACGGTAATGTAATCCAGTTGAACCATAAATATGGCATATTCAAGAACAGGGAAACCGCAGCCACCTTTGTGTCTGGTCACGTACAGGCCGGGGAAAAAAAAGAAGGGGGGCAAAAAGGAAAGGAAGGAGAAGGGAAAACAGGAAGTCATGGTATGAATGGAGTGAAGAGGAGAAGTATAATGAACGCAGGCTGGGATGACCTACTGCAGGAGTTCCCTCGCTTGTGCAGAAGAATGAAAGGCTATCTAGCAGGACCATATCCCCCATGTACGCCTCAAATCTGTCAGATGCCAAATGGACCATTTCTTCCAAACCCTAATCTCCTCTACCTCGGACACCCAACTCCGGATGGTGGGAGATTCAGTTTGTTTCCAATATAGAGGTATCAGGCGTCCCTGGCCTTATCTTATATCTAAGATAGCCTTATTCCATGCATGCTTAAACTCCTTTACTGTATTAATCTCCGCCACTTCTGCTGGAAGACTGTTCCATACATCCACTATCCTCTCAGTAAAGTCATGTTTCCTGATATTACTTTTCAATATTTGCCTGCCTAATTTAAGGTTATGTCCTCTTGTTGTGGTAAGTTTTCTTCTTTTAAATATGCTCCCCTTTATTGTGTTGATTCCCTTAATGTATGTCACGTCTTTCTTCCAAGCTGTATAAATTAAGATCCTTTAACCGGTAATCCACAAACCATTTTAGTAGCCCTTCTCTGAACTTTCTCCAACATATCTATATCCTTCTGGAGATACGGTCTCCAGTACTGTACACAATACTCCAAGTGAGGTCTCACCAGTGATCTGTACAACGGCATGAGCTCTTCCCTCTTTCTACTGCTAATACCTCTTGCAATACAGCTAAGAATTCTGCTAGTATTACCGGCTGCTCTACTGCATTGTTTACCTACCTCTGAAATACTGTAATTATCCATTTCCTTGGATGGTGAGGCAGAGCCGGCCTGTGCCCTGTGCGGACTATTCCTCTAGCGCCCCCTTCTCACTACACCCCCTCTGTCCCTTCAAACTACCCCCTTCAAATGCCTAAGGCCAGCCCTGTGTTGAGGACAGGTCTGTTTCAAATATTCTATACTCATTATCTTGCATTTATCCACATCAAATGTATTAGATAGACTGTTATATATAATAATTTAGTACATCAGTAAATGGAAGGAGGCTTTGCTCCATATAAAAGAAGTCGTGATATTTTGGTTAGATTTCAAATTCAAACATCACGCTGATTCTTTATTGCAATGGTAATGAAGTCGTGATTATGCTAATGTTCTGAAATTTGGAATTTGGTATGTCACTTAGGATGGACTTTGTTGAATTTATATAACCACAGTAATTTGTTGAAAAAACAAAGGAGGCTAGTAACACCTAAATCCTTTTCTATAAATGCCTTATCCTGTGAAATTTGAAACAGATTATTTGCATTGTATACCAGGGCTTCATTTCTAAAGCACTGAAAACCAAATTAAAATATGTTCAAGGTGCAAAAATACCTTCCATCAAGGGACAGTATAGTTGTATCAAACCAAAATCCTTTACAAGTATTTATAAAAAAAAACGTGAATGTATGATTTGGTGTATTTGCAAAATTTAAAAAGATTTTTTGTACCCTGCTGTGTAAGTGCTAGCCTTTGTTGTACAATAATAATGAATTTTGGGGCATGTGACCTTCAGCAAGTCCTACACATGCACTTTGTCCAAATAGAACAAAGTACTGCACTGCGAGAGATTACTGTTATTTTGAAAAGTGGAAGAGCCAGGAAAAAAAGGTTCCACAAACTCACTCCAATTTAATTCTATACTTTAGGTACACTGTAGGTCAAAATACTTCATATCTGCAGTTGTAAAAGCTCTTGGTTTGGTATTTATTATGTATGAATTAATTTGAATTAATAACTAAGCAGGGAATGGTCGATCGGATAATTTCTGGATCCTTTCAACCATCTATTGACCCATTCTTTGACCCATGGGTCAACTCTCTACTGAACTAATGGTGGATGAAGATGCTCAGACATGCAATTTGATAACTTTGCCACTCCTTTTTACCCCACGGTGTTAAATAAGCAACAGTGAACAAATGGAGAAATTTTAGCGGAAAGTTAGGATAAGACTTACACAGCTTTGTGCACCTAACCTTTTTTATATTTTCTAATGTTAAAGTGCCACCCAAGTATAGAAACACATATAGTAAAAATTAAGTTACGTTTTTTTATATCACAAGCTGCTCTATCTTTACTTCTCTGTGCTTCTGCCACGTTCAGTCATTCACTTCTCCTGTAGTGAGCAGCCCACCTCTGTCTAAGGTAGGCAGTGGCAATTTTAACTATGCATCCTCTGCTGATTTGGGGCTAAAAATGACATCATCATAACATTTCCTCGAAGTTAATTAGATGTCAATGGCTAGACCCAAATGGTGATGGTGGTTACTTCTGGGGGGAGCTCGGAGAGAAAGTTAAAGTAGGCTTATAGCCCATCACAAAATATAGGTGATGCCTCTAACTTATAACCAGCCGGAAACATGCTCATAAATTGAATTGTTGAAGTTAAATATGATCTTCTAAATACCTTATTTGATTACTTAAACATGTATTGATTGGGTACAGAATCACATTTTTCATTTGCAGAGAACTGTACAATTTATTGAAACTTTTTCACCTGCCCCCAGCCATGCCTCTAACCACACACCTAAAATATATGTACTCCTAGCAATTCTGAGGAAAACCAACGCTGCTTAGGTGCAACAAGTGGGATTACCCTAACCAAGACTATTTCCTGGATCCAAAGGAGGTAATATATGTATACATTAGATCCCTTAACACATTTTATGTTCATCCAAACAAGTTTTAAATTAATACTTCTTAAAAAATATATATATATATATACATATATATTTGTTATTTCAGGGTACAACATTGCCAGTTCAAGTGATTTACCATTCGCTGATTCAGTAAATTTGCTTGTGTAATGATAGATTTTCAAACCAGGCTTCCTCACAAAAAAAGAACATTAAATATTCAATAATGTCAGGACTCCTGAGACTTAGAAGTTGTAATATTGACAAGTTTTGGAAGGCTGTAAATAAAAACCTTCAAAAGACACTGTGATTTTGTCAAAAAGAGGAAGTCTGCT
Organism: Spea multiplicata; assembly: GCA_009364415.1. NCBI lineage: Eukaryota > Metazoa > Chordata > Amphibia > Anura > Pelobatidae > Spea > Spea multiplicata. Next base: position 39,681 of record VKOC01019274.1, on the reverse strand, counting down.
TCAGGATAATGAAACTAATTTTTGTACTCATTTTTTTTTTCAAGCAAAATGAAAATAGGACAAGGATTATGTCAGTATTTTCATTTCAAATGTATTTTTACGGCAAGCAATTTTCAAATAATTTTTATTACAGTTTTATAAAATACAAAACAAAAGTTAAATGTAACTATAAACATCAAACATTTGAGATCATCAAATATTAACGCACATACAATATACAGTGTACAATATAATTCAAATGAAACATAAAATTGGAAACAGTAATTACAACAATTATTACTAGAAAAGGAAAAAAACAACACAAAAAGCAAGGGGAAAACAGGGGGGAAATGGAAATGTAAAAAAGACAAGAAATATAAATTCTTCCAGAAGTCTCTTTCTTCGCTTTATCAATGGATGAAAAATCAAATTAAGGAAAAGCGTGCAGAAATTAAAAAAAAACTAATCTAAAGGAACAAAAAAATAAACTAAAGTAAAAATTTATTTCTAATTTTCTCTTCCCAGGAGTCCCAAAAAATAAAAAGTTGTGTTTAAAAGCTGAGGGTAGGCTAATGGAAGATTCATAAGATTATTTCTCCAAGGTCATATACAAGATTTCTTTTATAGTCGAAACAACTCCTGCTTTCCAATACTTAGGGATAAGGATAGTAGCTGCAATCAGCAAGTGACCTATGATGATCTTATCTATTTTAGGCAAATCAGACGGAAAATGTTTAAAAATACATAGTTCCGGACCAAGCACTTCAATCTCGCTATTCACAAGCTTAATTATTCGTAATAAAGAGTCCCGCATAGGTTTAATTAATGGACAATCCCAAAATCCCAAAAATATGAAGGAGATTACCTGGGCCATTACAACCTCTCCAACATTTAAAAAATGTAGTCATCTTCATGCATAAAAGCCTATCTGGGGTCAAATACCATCTCTATATAATCTTAAAATGATTTTCAAAATGTTGTGCGCATTGGGTTATGCCCCTTAGTCCCGAGAACATATCATTCCAGACAGCTAGATCATATGTTTTACCTAATTCTTCTTCCCAGGCTGATAAAAATGTAAGTTTTTCTGAAACCTTCGAGGAGAGGGAAGCGTAACACAATGAGATAGTACCTGTCAGGCCCGGGGCATTAATATGAACTCCATATCTCTATCATTCAAAGCTATATGAGACTGATCCACATCAAAATCAGATATATTAAATTGTTCTTGAATAATTTGAAGAATGAAGTCATAATAACATTGTCTGTCTGGATCTAAATTATTTTTTTTTGTAATTTTGTAAATGATAGAGACGAATTATTTTTAAAGAAATCGTTAATGGAAAAAAATATGTTTGCTATTCCAATAATCTATATCTAGGTCTGGAAGAACATATCTCAAGAAACCAAGTGACATCGCCCAGGACCAAGTAATTTATTAAATAATCTATCCCAAGAGAGTATAGCCAATTTAGTTGAGGGGTACATTTTTGTAAACTTGGGATGATTAGAATGTGAAACCCATAAAACATCTTTAATACAAAAAGGTTTTAGTTTATTAATTTCTACGGCAAGCAATTGCATTGCCAGTATAAGGCTCATCAAGATTTACAAGGTGAAGGAGGTTCAAAATGTCAACAGAAAGACGAATTAGGTTTTGGTTTAGTTAGTAACAATATGCATTGCCATGATCTAATGTTGAAGAAACTCTGCTATACTTGTATTTTGTGTTTCTATAACATGTTAATTTTGGCAACATTTTACAATAAGTGTCTTATGACCATATCAAATACTGGGATGGTCCAATCAGTATTAATATCCCATTAGTTTTATGGTGATAGAACCACTGGCTTTGGACTAGAGTTTTTCTTTATAAGTATCAATGCTTTTCACATGACTAATTAATCTGTGGGGGAAGGTTTGGCCATAGCAAACATGGATTTATGAAGACAGAGAAAAGTGACACTTAAAACAAAGCAGAATTATCTGCTGTGCACCTAAGCATTTGCATAGGGCTTGGGGGTAATAGCAGATCTGTTTGCTGTTGGCTCATCTCTTATTGGCCATCTGTTTAATGCAAGCTCACTGGTGGTCTGGGTGGGCTTATGGGAAAGCAGTATCATTTCTCTCCCCTAAAAATAATACCTCATTTTAAATGTACTTGTTGCTTAAAACTGTCTTAAGAGCAATTCTACCAAGAATCGGGTCTTCTGTGCCAATAGCTTTTTTTGTCACTCAAGGGCTTTATACATCTAGAATTCTAAGTAGGTGTCTGAGTCTCCCATTGGAAACCAATAGCACCTTTAAAATGTCATGACATATCAGAGACTTCTCCTACAGGGACAAGGAGCTGTTATGAGTGTCAGTGATATTGCGTGACAACACTAAAAGGCCAAAGAAGAAACAAAGCTAGATATTTTAACTTCACTAATACTTCATACACATAATAGAAAGTGCACGAGCATTGACCAAGAGTTTTCCAAGCAGATTCCTTACCTTACTTCATGTCCATGTAGAATGTTAGATTACAAGAAAATCTTGCAGTAACATGTTCTGGGAAATTGTTGCTTTTTTTCCATGATGTGATCAATCTCTTTGACCAGCAAATTTATAACACTAATCAGAAGATCAGTGAATTATTGTATTAAGGGTATGTAATTGCATAACAAAACAAAAGATATTAGTAGGTTATGAAAATTTAAGATCAGCTACTAAACCATTAGTCTTTCAAGTAATAAATGTAAAATTATCATTTGGGGACAGTGAAATAACTGTATGTTAAAAACAAAGTTATTTATTACATAAAATGCCAAGTTATTGTGACACATTTAATTCCTTTATTTGCATATTAACAAGTGATGCCTTTTTGGAGAAAACTTTCCTACTAAAACTATGCAATAAACTCGTTGTAACATAAAATTCAATTAACTTGTGGAATCTGGCAAACAAAGTTTTTGTGGAACTTTAAGTATTGAACAGGCAGAAATTACATGCTATATAGCTGGGGTGTTATATTAGTAAAAGTAAAATATGAATTAAAACAGTTTACAAATTATGTAGCAAACAAACAAAAGAGACCATAATAAACCTTTTTGTTGAAGTTTTTTTCTTAACAGAAGTTAGGTAAAGTAATAAAAACATATAATGACACTATAAATCTACAATTTGGATGAGGCTGCCATTCTTGCAAGGACCCAAACCTGGAGCATTGCTATTTTGAGATCACCGTAATCAATTCTTCTCTTCTCTAGTAAGAGACACATTTTGTATTTGCAATCCAGAAGAAACAATACACACAATGTTCTTTTCTGAATGAAAAATTATTTCAATAAAAGAGAAGGGAAAGTTAGAGCGTGAAAATAGAACATTTTATCTGATGAAATAAGGTGCCAATGTACATTATCGTACCTGGTAAACCTGAAGTCTGAATGCAGTAGTATTGCTTGCCCATACAATATATGACTGGCAGCGAGGTCAGGAGACACAACCACTTGTAGAAAGTGATAGCACAGGTGCTAATCTTAAGCGAGGTACCAAAGATGGTAACTCCAAAAGCACAGTTCAGAGGTAAGGGCTGGCAGCACAGGTTCATTAACATTGGGGACGCCTAAGGTCAGGAAGCAGAAGTAATCAGCTGAGCTACACAGGAAAATATGGAGTAGGGAGGAGGTCTGTAGTCACCCCCCACCCCCGATGACAATGAGCAAATGGGGGCTGTGAGGAGGACTGCCCCAGGGGGGGTGTATTGGTATTCTGACCTCTAGGGGCAGGGATATGCTGAGTGCTCATACTCGCACCGCCATCTTGGATTTGGCAAGGAGCATGCTGCTGGGACCCATCTCCATCTCTCTGACCAATGGTCCAGTATGATATAAAAAAAAGCTACAGTCTGTGTCCGTCTCCCCTGGTTTGTTCGATTCTATCGTGGTGGTGTCACAAGGGTGCGGGAAAAAAAGGAGTGGTTAACATCTAACCTCAGACTATGCTATAAGTATAGCAAGGCTGATTGTGCCATACAGTAACAAGAGGTGTATTGATACATATATGCTAGTTTTAACGGTGTTGTCTAGCGTATCAATTAATTCACCCCAGATTCAGAAAAAAATGTTAACGTTCTGCTCCTTGTCTTGACTGGCCTCCAACCAGTCCATATAGCAATTTAGTTTTCAAGAGGGCCCGGGGGAGGCATGTGTTTTATCCATTGATTTAAAATAGACTTTTTTGCTGTGGCCATAGTTACTCTAATCCTGAAGTTTTCATCAATAACACATATGACAGCCAGCTCAGGCGTTATTTGCTGTATGTAGTAGTGGTATCCCTACTTGCTTAAAGAAAGCCAGAGTCTGTGTCCAGAACTTTTGTATATACGGGCATTGCCAGAAGCAATGGAACATACCTGCTGAGGCGGCTTTAGAATTTCTACAGTTGGTCCTGCATATGACCTATTCTCAAACGGAGAATAATAAGCACAGTAAGCTATCCTAAGTCAAATGCACTATATGGACAAAGGTATTGGGACACCTGACCATTACACCAAAAGGGACTTTTATTATATAGCAAGCTAAATAAATAGATGTTAATATGTAGTTGGCCACCCCTTTGCAGCTATAACAGCTTTTACTCTTCTGGGAAGCCTTGACACACGATTTTGGAGTGTTTCTGTGGGAATTTTTGCCCATTAATCCAGTTGAGTATTTGTAAGGTCAGGCACAGATGTATTTATTTTCATCTACGGGTTGTTCCACTGCCCGGTTTTTTGTTTCTTATCCTTTGGTCCGAGCTGCCGTTCGTTATCACTCTGTGAGAAAGATGAATGAGAGCTGATAAACAAGAACAACTCCTCTCCTTTCTGCCTGATCGTATTACACAAAAAAATTTATTGAAAATCACAGACATAGGCACGGATTCTTCGTTACATAGAGCTGGAGGTATTGCCCTATGTGTCTTACAAGCTGTGTCATAAATATCCATGAACTATAGGTGTGGTATGTGGAGCAAACATGATCAGGCCCGGACTGGGACAAAAAATAGGCCCAGGCATTTAAGCCTGAGCAGCCCATTTTTATTTATTTATTGTTAAAGCCCACCCTTCATGTACCATATTTGCATTTACTCACTCATTCACACAAATCATTAACACATTCATTAATGCAGTCTCAGAAATCATTCAAGCAATTCATCCACACATGAATTCATTAATTCATCCACACATTTATTCATTCATTCTCATACTCATTCACACTACCCCCTCTCCCCATCTTATCTGCCCCTTATCACAATGTACCCCCTTCCCCACTTCTCAATATGTACCCCCCCTCTCCCCCTTTCTCACTATCTAAAACTCCCTCTGCCCCTTCTCACTATCTAACCCCCCTCTGCCCCTTCTCACTGCACCCCCCCCTCACCCTACTTACCTTGTTGCCGGAGCAAGCAGCAACTGCGACCGGGCCAGCGGCAGGGCCGGGTTGACCTAGGGGCTGATGGAGCTGCAGCTCCAGGCCCCCACCTTAAAATAGGCCCAGTCAGGACCGGACTGACCGCATTAACGCAGGGCCCCTTAAGCCCGCCACAACTGCGACCGGGTCCGCCACTCAGTTGCGGCGGGCTTAAGGGCCCCTGCGTTAATGCAGTCAGTCCGGTCCAGACTGGGCCTATTTTAAGGTGGGGGCCTGGAGCTGCAGCTCCATCAGCCGCTAAGTCAATCCGGCCCTGCCGATGGCCAGTCTGGGCCTGAACATGATCAAATAGTATTCATGCCTTTAACATAGTAACAAGTAGAGGATTAGAGACAACTGTCTTCAATTGGGCTACAGACATGCAAGGCTTGGCGACAGTAATCCTGGAAGGCTTGGCGACAGTAATCACCACAGGTGGCTTTGTCCCAATATGCATCGGTATACCTGTCACTGACCTGGATCCAATCTATTGCATATCGTGTGGGTGCTGCTGCATTATAGTCTGAAATAGTTAAAGGCGTTCCCATCCCAATTCTTTTTTTTTGGTATTATAGTAAATTTGGGCATTTGAGACCCCAATATGATACGTAATACCAAATGCCTAGTTTTAGACATATTGATGTTAAAACATACTACCTGGCCCAACCTATCCAAAAGTGAATGCAGAATGGAAAAAAATTGTTTGCAAAACCACCCTGATCTCTGCCTTGCACCCTAATGACCTCTAAGTCTGGTAAATTGATGAAGGCATAAGTTAGGGGGTCCAAGCCTTTATTAAACAGGAGTCTTATGAATCTTTCCATAATCTCGTCCCAAAGTCCAGCCCATTAATGTTGATTTTTGTTACAGGGTTAGTATAAAGTTTCCTGAAAAAAAAACCAGAAAAGCAGCTGCAAACTATTGGAACCCTAACATAGGGTTAATTCCAAGTGATGCCAAACCACCAGGTCAAAAGCCTTTTCCACATCAAGATTAATAAAAACTGGCCTTTCTGCTGCCTATCTATTAAAATAGACACAACTGTTGTGTGTATTCCCATTAACAAACCTGCTCTAAACTGGATGCAGGGTTTGGGGAAGTACTAATTGCAACCTTAGCATATCTGCTAAGGGTTTTCAAAAGTAACTTAATGTCCTGGTTTATGACCAGTAAGTAATGGGTCTATATGCAGACAAAAAAACTTTCTTTATCTGGCTTAGGTTATTGAGATGTTGTAAAGGATTGAATGGCAGTCTCTCCCAAAATTACCTCATTAAATACGTTGGTTTATGTATCTGTAATGTGGGGATGAAGAATTTTGTTAAATCTCAGGGTATCCATTGCTTTTATCACCTCCCTCTCCTGTACACGGGGCATTAACAATTCCCTCTGCTAGTTGATGAACCTTGGTGGCTTGGCTTGCTGTAAGAGAACAATGCCTTATTCCCTAACCTAGGGCTCTGCGGTGTATATATCCTAGAAGTTGTTTTGAAAGGCTTTACGAGATCTCAGTATCCGGCCCTCAGATGAACGGACATGAGCGTCTACTCAACTGTCTTCAGTTTGCCAGACACTACTGGAGCTTCAAATGGGAATCGAGTTCAGTGCTGGGTTTTGCGCACACAGAGAGGTAGCCATATGAAAAAGTACCTCATGTATAGGGTTGAATATGATGGTGGTGGCTCTTGTATATTCTGGGGCTGTTTTTCTACCAGAGGACATGGACATTTTGTTAGGATACCTAATAACTATCACCAGATATTAAGTAAGCACCTGACTGCCTCTGGCCATTAACATTCCAAAAAACTAGGTTCATTTTATTTTTAATAGTGACCCCTGAAGATTCAGGGTTAGAAGTCTGATCTATATCTAACCAATGGGGTAGATGAAAAAGTACTGATATAAGTGATGAGATTCCTTTTCCCAGTGTCAGGGATATCTCCCCAGTCCTTTGTGGAGTCTTACCAGAGATCAACATAAAACGTAGACCATTTAACAGGTGAAGTAGCAAACATTAGAAGTTCCTTAAAGTTGTCTTGCACCTCTTTAGCTGTGTTTAAGATATAGAATTTACCATCATGATGTGCAGATATTTGCATATAGGGGAGAACTCTCAGTCTCCTTGAGGTAACCTGGAATGTGTAATCTTGGAAAAAAGGCATTTCTGATTCTCATATAACAATTTCCCATTGGATCTATATGCTGCCAGGATTCTTCTTTTATTAAGTTAAGCAACTTGAAGATAACTTGTCGGAGCCACACATCTGCGCCTTTTTGTTCCTGGCCGATCCTGTGTGCCCACTCTATTAGCAGGGGCAGGTCTTCTGGTGAAGGTCAGACCCAAAGCACCTGGCAGCCACTTGGATGTTCCTCAGATGTTGGTAGGGTTTGACCGATTCCAGAATATCCAGAATGTTTTCTATGCTACGGTTCTCCAGATCATCAACTTTCTCAAGTAAGGCCAGGATAGTATTCGACTAATCAGACAGTTCCTCCTGCATCTGGAGCACCATATCCACCAGATCACTGTGCCTCTGTTGCAGCTCTGTGATTTTGGACTTGTTAGGAGCTATCTAGTTAATAGCAGAGTTTTTTGATGTCTTAATCGCCACAAAGTTCCTTGATTGCCTCCTGGACCATTTCTGTAGTCTGAGACGTTTGTCCTTGGGAGATTGTCCCACTTGTACGTGAATCCTTCAATGCAGACGAGGATAGCTCCATCTCGACAGGTGGTGAGGGTGGGTGTCTACCCTCTGTTCTAGGGGTTTTCTTTGTGCATTTTTCCTTAGTTGTTTATAACATACTTGTCCAAAAGATATTTCAACAATGATAGAGTAGATATAAAAATATATACATTGTCATGTATTTGACTGCACAACTTTTTTTGCTACGTGATGTGGTCTCCAAGGAAATGCCAAGAGCCATGCTCCTATTAACTTTTTAATAATGTTTTAGGTACATTACGTGGTTTAGTGCATGTCCTACTATGTAAAGCATTTCTACAGCACCAATTTCCTAAATCTTCTGAAAATGTGTCAATTTCCATTAACTTTACTGACCATGCATAACAAATTAAACCATTTTCATACGGCAAATCCATGTCAAGAAATGCTGATTCTGTGCTTTTTGTCTAAAATGTTTCTTACAGAGTCAAAATGATTTGAAAAGGTACAAAATAATAGCTTGTTTTGTTGATGTGTGTGTATATATATATATATATATATATATATAATATATGTCATATACACAAACTATATGACCAATAGTACCTGTCCTAATTATTGAGTTTAGGCATTTCAGCCATACTAACCGGTATATAAAATCAAGCACATCAGATGTGTTTTCTCTATAGACAAATATTGGCAGTAGAACCAGTCATTAAATGTGGCGCTATCATAGGATGTCACCTTTGGGAATTTTCCGTCCTTCTGCATCTGCACAGGTCTACAGTAAGTGTTGTTGTGATGTGGAAGCGTCTAGGAGTAACAACAGTTCAGCCACAAAGCGGTAGACCAGTTCCAAACTGCCTCTGGAAGCAACAATATCACTTTTGCTGCGCACAAGCTGAAGATCACTATGCATAATACAAAGCAATAATTCAACACCAAATAACACCTAAGGCACTTGCCAAACTTGGGGTACTTTGATGTAGTGGCAGGCTAAACAATATATGTTCGTATAGTGTGACAGAATCCCCAAAATGTGTGCCTTAGGTGTTTTTGAATGGTATTTGCAGAGTATACACTGAATCCTTGCTTTGTTTTGTGTACTTATTGGTCGATATTACTTTAACAGCAACCCAGGAATCTGAATGTGTATGCCTTTTATGCTCACTATGCGCAATGCCATGCGTTACCTATAGTGGTATAATCACACAGCCACAAGATAATGGTCTGTGGCAATTTTCTGGGTTTAAGCTAGGCCCCTTAGTTCCAGTGAAGTTCAATGTTAATGCTACAGCATACAAAGCCATTTGAGACATTTGAGTTGTATCCTTCCAATTTAGTGGCAACAGTTTGGGGAAGGCCTATTTCTGTTCCATCATGACTGTGCCCCGGCGCACAATGCTAGGTCCATAAAAACATGGTTGAATGACCTTAGTGTGGAAGAACTTGACTGGACCACACAGAGCCCTGACCTCAACCCTATCAAACACCTTTGGGATGAACTGGAACAGAGACTGGAGCCAGGCTTTCTGGTCCAACACCAGTGCCTGACCTCACAAACGCTCTTTTGGCTGAATGGACAAACTCCCACAGACACACTCCAACGTTTTGTTGAAAACCTTTACATAAGGGTGGAGGCTGTATGTATGTATGTATGTAATGTAGTCATTAAGTGGGAGCCAATTCAATATTAATGGTCAGACTTCTGTTGTGACAGGAAGGTAGCAAAGAGTGGTGTATATTATCAAACTGCTGAACATAGACTAATATTATCCCAGACTACTGGTTGCATTTAAAGTTGTAGTTCCAGTACATACTATGTGCAACTATGTGCAGGACTAGAACACCTGTAATCCAGTTACATCCATAATTGTGTTACAAAAATTTGAATGTGAAAATATTGTAAACATATTATAATGATTAAGCCTTGAAATACTTGATTATGTCAAAATGATGAAGCAGCCCCAAGTCCTGACCAAACATGATGCCCAAGAATATATACATACTATGTATTTGCATTCTTATAGTGAGACCAAATAAAACCAGGTACACCAAATATCATAGCATGGCATATCAGAGCTTACAACACAAAATCAAATCTCATTATTTATCTGCATGCTCAGGACTTGCAATGCAAGCTGCTTTTATCCACATTTTCAGAGACAAAACTATGCTCTGTGAAGTGTTACTAAGCTCTTACAGTAATAGAGGTATTCCCAGCTGGGCGAGACCAGCAGGTTGTGAGGCTTCACTAAGCCAATTATTCTGTGCACTCAGACACTTGGACGGATCTTGAGGTAGGCAGTCAAATTAAGACTTTAACAATGTGCATTGCGAATGACAGCAAGTCTACTCAGCAGTAAGAATTAGGATGAAAATCACAATAAACACTGGGAACTTCATATTGGCAATGTCGCCACTTTTCTTCTGAGATTATTAAATATAAAAGGCTAAATGCCGACAATATAATTTTATGTGAATTATATGTTTTTTTCTTCTTATGTTATGATCTACCTCCTGGCATTAAAGGGGAACTGTTGCTTTTACAGCTTTTAGCTTAACTAAATTAAATACAACATATAGCTTGCGCTTTTGGTTCACCATGGTTTTAAAGAAATTTGGTTAACCACATATAGGATACATCAGGAGCATAAATGTCATGGGGCAGCTGCCCTTGATGCCATAAATCAAGGAGTGTGCTTAATCTGTCCCGTGTCAGTGCCACTGCTCCTCCTTTCACTTCCAGAAGTGGATGTAATGTTTGCATTGAGTTGGACCTCTGAAACGGCCCCTAGTTGGATGTGTGGTTGGCAAAGTTTACCTAACATGCTAAACATGTATCCCATATGTAGTAGACACTCACCATCTTCCACTTGTGATGTAGGAACATAATCATCATCACCACCCAGATCACACACATAGGACTTGCCCCAGCACCAAGATTGCATTCACAGAACTGAACTATTTTCCCTTTTCTTTACCTCTTCTTTCTATAGCTCTTCTTTCTCTTTATCGCTCCTCTTTCTCTTTATTTATCCTCCTCTGTCTCTTTATTATTATTTATTGTTTATATAGCGCCATCAAATTCCGTTGCTCTGTACAATGGGTAGACATAACAAGTAGTATGTAACATAACGGTTTGACTTACAGAGACAACAGGTGAGGAGGGCCCTCCTCATACGAGTTTATCTCCCCATCTCTAATTATCCCATCTCTTCATCTCTCCTCTTATCTGCTTTCACTTTATCTCTCCCCTTTCTTTTCTTATTATCTCTCCCCTTTCTTGTTTTTTTCTGCAAGTCTTCCCCATCTCCAGTCTATCTTCTTTCTCATAGTCTCTCCCTTCTCTCCATCTTTTTCTTCATTATCCATCCCCTTATCTGTTTCCCTTTATCTGTCCATTTTTATATATATATATATATATCTCCCATTTTTCCCATCCCAGTTGCTCCCCCCAACACCCATTGTGCTGTGCGCTGGCATATGATATTATTTGCTGGCATCAGCAGAATTGGAATGGAGCGGTGAGGGACAGTTGGATCTCCCTTGTGGATCTGCTTGGGGGTGCCTCCATCCAGTCCACAGCAGAGGCGCCGCCCCACGCAGATCTGCACCCTAGGCCAGTGCATACATTGCCTATAGGTAACGCCGGCTCTGGGAAGAAAGCCTGACTGTCCTAAGTGCCATTCATAAATAATAGATTCTGACAGCTAAAAGTTCATTAAACGTACTAATGATAATTCCTACTTTATTTATTAGTGTAAGTAAAAATGAAAATAGTATAATCACCTAAACAATATAAAATACATTGTTAAAATGTGCTTCTGTGCTTCTTATTCTGAGTGATTAGCCACCAAAATCCTTCTGACAACAGATAGCACATAATCAGCTTGTGTTTGCAAGCTTACCGTTGAGTTGAAATATTTCTTTGCCCTGAACAAATGTCCTAAGTTGTTTCTTGTCTCTGCGCAAATTAAGGGTGAGACATGAATAATATTTTGTAGAGCCGTGGCTTAATGAAAATCCCTTGCAGGCATTAAAGCACACACTGCTTAGCTGGTTCCATATTCAAGACGTAATAACATGATGTACTGACCATTTATTATTTCCTTACAATTCTAAGTGAATTCTTCTTCAACTGAAACTATTGTGTGTTTAGCATTCACTTAGCAGTCAGCATTCTTACCTTTATCCCTATTTTATGCAAGTGTATTGCACTGCAGTTGCTGTCTTTTATAAATAATAGTCCATTGCTTGGAATACCTGAAAATGTATTTAACTGTTTGTGGCCTCTGCAGGCTTAGAGTAGCCATGGGATTCACAGGGAAAATGCTTTCCGACCCGTTAGCTCAGCTTCTGTAAAAGTCCAAATCCGTTTTAAATCCTATCCCAGTGTATGATTCATGTACTAAGGCCAAAGGTATTGTTTGAGCAAATTGTTTGATTCCCCAACAGGGAATCTTCCCTGGCTAGCACAAAATAGACTTTGTCCAGTCCTACACAGGCGTAGGCAGAAACATTCTTTCTGATGGACATTTCACTAGGAACTAGGACTTCCACAAGCTTTGTCACAGGCACTGGTGTCCAGGTACAAATACTTCCCCTAATCGACTGATTCCTTGATAAGATATATACTGGTTTCCTGATTGTACTCCAACATAACATAACATTACATGTGTTTACGTTTTGCAGGCATGAAAAATGTCCAAACCTTTATATACAAAATTAGATACCATAAATCTCACGGGTTCTATTGCGAGGAATAGCATTGACCCTTCTTAACATAAGAACAAGCAAACAAAAATGTACATTTCCATCTGACGAACGGGGTTATTTCTGGGCCAAAAACATGAGCTGAAAAAATGTGTCCAAATTGCTTTTGGCCAATTTGCATATGTCTAATAATAACCTCATTCTTCAGAAGAAATGTACACTTTGGTGTTTTTTTGGTAAGAAGGGTTACTGCTATTCCTCGCAATTCTCAGAACAAATTACATCCCCTGCCCGTTCGGACCAAAGTCGGAGGGCATTTTTAAATTCAGAGCCCACATTCACTCTCATTCAGTCTCACTCACTTTTTCACACTCTCACCCTCTGATTATCATTCTCTCTCTCTCACGTTCTCTAAATGTTTCCCTACCTTCTCTACCACTTTGCCTTCCGCATCTTCTTGTTCTTCTATCTTCTCTCTTTTATCTTCATCCACATTGCCACGGACATAAACTGGTGCGAACGTCTGTCAAAATGGCAGCGCTTCCGGTGATGTCCTCTCCCTGGATCCTCCAATTGAGTGAGAGGACGTTGTCGAATGTACCGCCATTTTGGCAGACGTTCACCTTAGGGCAAAATGACATCGCTTTTGTTGACATCCTCTCCTCCGATCCTCCATGCAAGGCCAGGCAACACCCCAAATAATGCATAGTTATTGCAGCAACATGAAATTCTTGACATGGTGTTCAAAGTGTTAAAGGTGTTATTATTATTTATTGTTTTATATAGCACCATCAAATTCCGAAGCGCTGACTGTTATATTTCCCCTTTAATTTTCTTAACTTGTGTCTTAACCAGCAAGTCCTTGGTTTATGTTTCCTTTATTTTCTGGCTTTTTGGTCTACATTATAGCATTCTGTTGACATCAGGCATATTTCTCAGATAATGATGAAGAAAGGGCAAGGTCTTGGTGTTGACGAGCAAGTTCAAGGAAAGGTCTTCTTGATCTAGAAATGGCACCACTGTGTATAGATCCATGTTGTGTATGCACTTTAATGTGGCTTTGTGTAAGGGAAATGGATAATATAATTTCCCTTGCCATTCCAGGTGGCACATGAGAAGAGAAGGCTCCGCCTACCAGGTAGGGCAGGAAATACTATAAAAAAAGGAGACCTCCCCCTTCCTCCCCAGTGTTGTTTCCTGCCCTACTCAGGTAGCGGTTAGGCTGAAGCTTACCTTTCCTTCCTTTTTTTGTTTTCTCGGAGCCCCGGGGGGGCGTCCTTTTCTGATACCCGGCAGCGGTCCCGTGTGGATCCAGGGTTCGTGCGGCATCCTCGGAGGCTGCAACTCCGCGTGTATCGCAGCAACGCACACGAGGCTAAGTCCTCGTTCGGCTCTGCCCACAGCCCAGGGGGTTCACTGGGATGTATATCCCCGGGCTCCAGTTCACTCCGTCCCGGGGAATCCTCAGAGTGTGGCACGGCAGGAGGAGATCTCTAACCGGCTGTGCCCTACACACTTCCGGTGCAGCGACCCGGGGTCACGAGAGGTCAATTGGCTGGGAATTTCCGGATGTGAGGTTTCCGGCCCTGGGCACCTAAATGCCTCTGTATACAACACCAGAATGGGTAAGATCTTTCCTTGCTGTTGGTTTCTGTGCTGTAGTTTTGCATCTACCTCTCTGCTATTGTGCCTGAGGATTGTCTACTGCTATTTCAAGTAGGTGTTGCCCTCTTTGCTTGGAAGAATTTTAATGTTGCCTATGCCATTGTTTTCTACAGTTACAGCTTGTGTTTCTTCTCCTCAGTCATGTCAGATAAAAATCAGGATATCCCTCCTGAAGCCTCCCCACATAGGAAATCTGTGGGAAAGTCAAAACACAAGCCTGTTCATCCTGCAAAAAGACCCTGCATGACCCTTCGGTCAAAACGTGCAACTCCTGCTCTCGGCCTAAAGAAGTTTCCACAACGGAATTTACCTCCTGGTTGAAGGGGGAACTTCAGTCTACCTTTGACTGTTTTCGAGCCATGGCAAGCCCCTCTCAGGCACCCCTGCAACAACCTTACCAGCAGGGTCCACCAAATCACCTCCCGGTTAACCCGAAAGATTATTCGGCTCCTTTTTGAATATGACTACAGAAACAGGGAAACTCTACTCTGAATCTACAGGAGGACATACCAGTTGCAATACCAGATCCTTTTCAGGGTCACTCTAGGGAACCGCAGACCTTTCCAGTCCACGATTCTCTTTCTGCCATTATCACAGAGCAGTGGACATTTCCTGACAGGAGATTCTTCACATCCTTGAGAACCAAGAAGCTTTTTCCTTTCGATAATTAGAATTCTGAGGCCTGGGAAGTCCCGAAAGTCGACACCGCAGTAACCAAGGCCACAAAAAATAAATAAATAAATAAAAAATAAAAAAAAATAGCCATTCGTTGGTAGACGCGGCCCATTTCAAAGACCCCATGGACCAGAGGGCTGAGGTCTGCCAAAAGGTCTTCTGAAGCAGCAGCGGCGAATTTCGTCCAGCGATTGCTATGACGTCAACTTCTAGAGCCATTAAAATCTGGCTCCAACAGGCGGTGGAAGACTTTGCAGCTATTCGAGAGACTGAGCAGGTCGCTAGCAACCTGTCCGACACCTGCTTAGCAGTTGATTTCATCTCCGATGCCTCCATTGAATCAGTCCGTACGTCTGCTAAAGCCACTGCGCTTTCAGCGGTTTCTAGGCGAGCACTCTGGCTTAAGTCATGGTCTGCTGATAATGCCTCTAAAAACAAGCTGTGCAGCATTCCGTCCCAGGGGAGCCACTTCTTCGGCAGCGATCTCGACACGATCCTAGAATCCACCACGGGGGACAAGCACTGGTTACCTCAGAGGAAAGGACCACCTTGTTTCAGATCGAGTTATGACAGAGCTCCAAGAGAGAGGCCCTGAACCTCCAATCAGGACTACCAGTCCTTTTGGGGTAAACCCTACACAAGAGGGAGATTCCAGAGAGGAAGAGGCAGGGACAGTAAAGCAGGAAGGTTCTGATGCCAGCAGGCTTCAGGTAGAGGGCAGGTTGACCGGTTTCATTCATGCCTGGGAAGAGATCACCTCAGACCCCTGGGTCCTTCGCATCATAGAACAAGGCTATGCTCTGGAGCTTACTCACCTACCTGCCCGGAAATTTCTGCTGTCCATGCCCCCTGCAGATCCTTGGAAAAGATCGGGTTTCTTCTCCACGCTCAACAACTTAATTCTCGAAAGAGCTCTGGTCCCGGTTCCTCATCAAGAGATAGGAGAGGGAACCTACTCCCAAGTCTTTGTCCAAAGCCATAGGGGAAGTTCAGGCTAATAATCAACCTACAGGTGGTGAACACCTGTTTCAGATACAACAGGTTCCGGATGGAATCCCAGAAGTCCGCCACAGAGATCATTTCTTCAGGGGACTTCATGGTCACCATAGATCTGCGGGATGCCTATTTACATGTTCCCATCAGAAGAGACCACCAAGATTCCTCCGTCTGGCGGTTCCATTACCTCAAGCGATTCGACATTTTCAGTTTCGGGCTCTTCCGTTTGGAATTGCTTCAGCACCTCGGATCTTCACGAAGCTCATGTCGGTGGTCGTGGCCTTCCTGAGGCAAAAGGCATAAAGGTGGTCCCATATCTGGACGATTGGCTCCTCGTAGCGGTCTCAGCAACTTTGCTCCAGTCCCTTCTGGAGTTTTTTCTCAGGACCTCCACGACCTTGGATGGCTAGTACACAGACTCAAGTCACAGGTACTTCCAAACAGACGTCGTACCTTTCTGGGAAGGATCCTCGATTCACACGTACAGAGGACGTTTCTCCCTCGGGACAAGATCCCAAGATTGAGGGAATTCACACAAGCGGTTCTAACGTACAAGTCAGTGTCCATTAGAGCCATCATGTCTTGGCTCGGCCTAATGACCTCCTCCATCTCAGCGGTTACCTGGGCACTTGCTCATGCAAGACCTCCTCATCAGTTCCTGCTGGATCACTGGGATCGCTCCAGGATGTCCTTTCGCAAGAACGTCCATCTTTCCCCCTTAGTTCGGGAGTCACTCCGATGGTGGCTGACAGCCAGAATCTCTCACAGGGGCTCTCTTGGCAGACGAGAGTCTGGGTGGTAATTTCCACCGTCGCCTGTTTGAGAGGCTGGGGTGCTGTCATGGGAAGCAATATTACCCAGGGAACTTGGTCTCCTCGGGAATCAGACCTGCACATCAAATTTCTGTTAGCGGTCTGGAGGGCTCTAAGGTTCTGGTCTACAACCCCGCGACAGGTCCATCAGGATCCTTTCAGACAACGTTACCGTTGTAGCCTATCTGTCCAAACAAGATGGCACCAGAAGCAGGCGCCTGCAGACCCTGACCGCTCAGATCTGCCGATGGGCGGAGTTCTGTCTCTGCATTCTCTCCGCGGTTCATCTCCAGGGTTCTCTGAATCAGGAGGCGGATTACCTCAGCAGGAACTCAGTACTTCCGGGAGAATGGTCCTTACACAAAGAGTCTTCGCTTTCATCATGGTGAAATGGGGTACTCCTCAGATAGACCTGATGGCCACTCACCTAACCGTACAGGTACAGGAGTTCTTTTTTTTTTTCTCTCTCTCCAGTCGGCCGTCCCCGAGTCCTGGAAGCACTCTCGCAAACCTGGGATTTCGATCTCGCGAAGGTTTTTCCTCGGCTTTCCCTTATTTCCAGAGTGCTCCGGAAGATTCGAGAAAACCCTCAGTGTCATCCTGGTTGTTCCTTTCTGGCCTCGAAGAATCTGGTTTTCGGACCTTATCAACCTGGCCGTAGACGAGCACATGCTTCTTCCTCAGGTGAGGGATATTCTCGTTCAAGGCCCTGCTCGCCACCCAGATCCCTCCCCGGCTCAACCTCTCAGCATGGCTTCTGAAGGGAGATCCTGACCTCAAGGGGATTAACTTCATCGGTAGTGGAAACGATTCTCTCCAGCCGCAAGAAAACTACGGCTGCTAAATACCAAGAGGTTTGGGAAACGTTCATCACCTGGTGCTATGGGCACGAAGTATCCTCTCCACCCATCCATGAGGTGCTACGCTTTTTACAAGACTGCTTGATAACGGGTTACAACCTGCTACTATCAAGGTCCAGATCTCAGCTCTCAGCAACTGCTTGGACTCCAATCTGGCTTCCCATCCCTGGATCTCCAGATTTTCTAAGGGGATGTGCAGACTTCGCCCTAGGCGCCGTCCGTCGGTTCCACCTTGGGACCTTAACCTCGTGTTGCACCAACTCACCACATCTCCTTTTGAGCCTCTAGAGGATACCTCTTTAAAGCTGCTCACCTACAAGGTTGTCCTTCTAGTAGCACTCGCTTCTGCTAGGAGGGTGAGTGAGCTCCAGGCTCTCTCCAGAGTGGAACCTTTTCTCAAGATTCTGCCGGACTGCGTTATCCTCCGTTTACCACCGGAGTTTTCTCCCTAAAGTTGTCTCACCTTTCCTTTCGGATCAGGAGATCGTCTTACCTACGTTATGTCCGGATCCCGATAATCCCATGGAGTTGGAACTCCACTCGCTAGACCTGCGGAGATGTATCCTGTCTTATCTCTCGCGTACATCCGCCTGGAAGAATCCAACGCACTCTTCCTGTCCTTTGCGGGGACCCGCAGGGGCAGAGCAGTGTCCAGGGCTTCCATGAGCCGCTGGCTTAAGGACGCAATCACCTTATGTTACATCTCCGCGGGAAGAGTGCCTCCCTCCGGCCTGAAGGCACACTCGACCAGATCCGTCTCGACATCCTGGGCTGAACTCTCCGGGGTGAATCCGTCTCTCATTTGCAAGGCAGCGACCTGGAGGTCGATTCATTCGTTCGTAAGGCACTACAGGCTGAACCTTCATCTCTCTGGCGAGTCTCAATTTGGTCGTCGTGTCCTGCAGACTGGAATCCTTCCTTCCCTATCTCGCTAAATCTTCTCATGTGCCACCTGGAATGGCAAGGGAAAGAAAGAATTCTTACCTGGGAATTCCTTTTCCTTGTCCATTTCCAGGTGGCACACTTTTACTCCCACCCATTAAATTTTCTTTTGCTTGTCTATTATTTGCCTGAGTCTTTCTTTTTAACCACACTGGGGAGGAAGGGGGAGGTCTCCTTTTTTTATAGTATTTCCTGCCCTACCTGGTAGGCGGAGCCTTCTCTTCTCATGTGCCACCTGGAAATGGACAAGGAAAAGGAATTCCCAGGTAAGAATTCTTTCTTTTCAGCATAAAATATCCATGATACATATCCATTCACTGAACAAACGCAAGTCGAAAATACCAGTCGAAAATGTTTAAAACACTCCCTCATAAATCTACAAAAAGCCATCACAGCTATTTATACAGTGAGGGAATAAATTTGACCCCCTGCTGATTTTGTACATTTGCCCACTGACAGACATGATCAGTTTGATTTGTATTTTACTCAGTGAAATAATTATTTGACTCCTTGGCAAAACATAACTCAGTACTCAGTCTTGATTGTTGGCAATCACAGAGGTCAAGACTATACAGAAATAACCGGACTAAACAGATTAGACCAGACAAGGACATGAATAGCACCCATTTCTAAGATAATAAGATTTTGGAGATTTTGGTGATTCCGTTACATATTATGGCCATACCATGCTTAGCCCACCACTACGCCAAAGTACTCCAATATAACAGTGGGTCCTGACACTAAACCCTGTCTACTGAATTACTAACCAACAAACTAAACATTGAATCTAAACACATATCAGAGAAAGACATACCTGCAGACTGCGACAAACATAATGGGTGGGGCACACCTTATAAAGGGAGCAGAAACTGAAGCTAATGGCAGGACTGGAATCTAAGAATCAGCATAAAAAAATCCAGGAATGGATTGTAGCGAGACAGGGGAACTGTAGCAAAACAGGAGAAACCGGAGATATGCAGCTCTGCAGCCTGAATGGGACCTGACACCTTAGCAGAAAACCACCCCAAAGCATAATGTTTCCACCTCCATGTTTGATGGTGGGGATGGTGTTCTTGGGGTCATAGGCAGCATTCCTCCTCCTCCAGCGAGTTGAGTTGATGCCAAATAGCTCGATTTTGGTCTCATCAGACCACAACACTCTTACCCGGTTCTCCTCTGAATCATTCAGATGTTCATTGGTAAACTTCAGACGGCCTGTACACAGAGCTGTAGCTAGCTCCTTTAGCTGCTCTTACACACACACCTGCCCATACAGGCACACAAGCTCACAAACACACACATATACAGTATATATACACATAAACTACACTTACACCCCTTTCTCCCCATTTCTTACCTTTCTCATCTTTCATCTTTTGTCTTCCGTCCTCTATCCTCCATCCTATATCCTTTCGTGGGAGCGTGAGGTCTGTCATTTCAGACCTCCGCTTTAGTGCTCTCTCATCACTATGCGCCAGCTATTGATGCAGAGCGCGGGGATGATGTCATATCCTGGTGCTCTGCATCAAACTTAGTGATTAGGGAGCACGGAAGCCAGGGTCTGAAGTGACAGACCACATGCTCCCTAGTGCTGGGGTGATTGTGATCTCCCCAACCAACCCTGCAAGTTGCAGCTGCTGATTGGGCGGCTATGCGCCCTCTCATAGTTGCGCCCGAAGAGAGTGCCTCTGTCGCCTCACCCTTCCTATGGCCCTGTCTGTACATGTGATTTCTTGTAAAGGGGCCCCTTGCGGGCGCTGCCGGTTTTAAGTCCTTCACGGTGTAGTGTGTTACCAATTGTTTTCTTGGTGACTATGGTCCCAGCTGCCTTGAGATCATTGACAAGATCCTCCTGTGTAGTTCTGGGCTGGCTCCTCACCGTTCTCATAATCATTGAAACTCCAAGAGGTGAGATCTTGCATGGAGCCACGACCTAGGGAGATAGACAGTTATTTTGTGTTTCTTCCATTTGCGAATAATCACCTTCTCACCAAATTGCTTGGCGATGGTCTTGCAGCCCATTCAAACTTTGTGCAGGTCTACAATCTTGTCCCTGACATCCTTGGCCACCTCTTTAGTCTTGGCATTGGTGGAGAGTTTAGAATCTGATTGATTGCTTCAGTGGGCAGGTGTCTTTTATACAGGTAACAAACTGAGATCAGGAGCACTCCCTTTAAGAGATCTCAGCTTGTTACCTGATAAAAGACACCTGGGAGCCAGACATCTTGCTGATTGGTAGGGGATTAAATACTTTTTTTTTTGTTGTTATTATGCCTCTCACTGTTCATATAAACCTACTATTAAAATTATAGACTGATCATGTCTTTGTCAGTGGGAAAACATAGAAAATCAGCAGGGGATCAAATCATTTTTTCCTTCACTGTATATATCATGTAACCCAGCATTCTCCACATCAGACCAAAATTAGACATTTTCTTTTCTTTGGACTGCTAAATGTTCTGTATGGGCATATACCGTAGTTAAGGGTTATAGAAATGCCTGCACAAGATGAGTACTTTGTGTGTTTTTTTAATAATGTGGTTTTAGGACCATGGCAACTAATGGAATGCTCCAGCCAGCGGAACCTTTCATTGGTTGCTATGGTAAAAATATATCTTACAATTTTGCACCAGAATCACTATTTTATGCATACACCTTCCAAAAGTGTTAAGTTCACATATATTTTTGTACATCTTGTATGCTCCAACACATTTCAATATTGCATGACATGGTTTGATATACATTGTCGTACAGATGGTAAACTTCATGATATATAACAATTCAATATAGTAACAATCCATTCTTTATTCACCTATATAATGTTCACATAATCCACAAGAGCATGTGAACGCAATTTTGAGATAATAATAATAACTTAAATATAAACATAAATTAAAAGAAAAGCATGGGCAGACTTTTTTCGACAGAGGGGGCATATGGAAGGGGAGTACTCAATTAAACATAAGGGAAGGTAAAACATACTGGGTCAATTCATCTACAGTGAGAAAATTAATTTAAGATCATGCTAATATCCTCCAAAGAGGTGTTGGAAAAGGGTCACCTTATTGAATAAGATGCATTATAAACTCGGTTTGTCAGCTTTAATTCCAAAAGTTTTTTTTGTTTTTTTTTACATAGATACACTCAGCAACATACAGTTAGGCAGGACGGGTACAAGGGCAAGTAAAGCACAGTGCCATCTAGGGAAATCAGAGATGTATGGGCTTCAAAGACAGACAATACCATTATCAGCTATGGACTATCTATAACAATCTCCCTGCAACATGATCAAACCTAGCCGATGGAAAAAATCCAAAACTAAATTGAAAAGAGAAAAATGTATCGTTTAGAAACAGCGATGCACATCTTTGTAATTACCAAAGTGGTTTAACATCTGAGGTATTTAAAAATATTTTGAGGTTATTTGAATTTTTTTTTGTTTTTCCCTTCTTTTTTGTAAAGATTTTTTGTACTTATTACCCGTATGCCACGTAGTGTATACTGGATACTAACTTTTTTCCACACACTAAGTTATAGTAAGGGTATGGTTTAAAAAAAATACCCTACTGGAAAAAAAATTAATCTTTATCTATCTATATGCATGCCAAGTTATGATTACAATTATAATGTCCTCGTTAAACTTTTATTGGAAAAAGTCAGAATTTACAAAAGTATGAATTTTATGTTTTAAGCAAAAATATATTATCCGTCACATTAGTGGTTTCATTACTGGGCTGATTACAGGGCTGCAATAGTAGCATTATTAAATATTAAACATTTTTAGATTTTATTTTATTAAGCTAGCAATTAAGGTGTCCAGAGTACAAAGAGAGAAATAAGTGAACAGCAGGTGATTTGTCAAGTTAAGGGAATTTCTGCTGATTTTTTTTATTTAAAATAAATGCCTAGCTGGTTGCCGGTTTGAAACCCTGGCCGGCTGTATGGTATTCTTACACCCGTCTCCCCTTGCCATGTGTAGTTAACCTACTGGAGCGCAAAGCCTCCGTGTGTGTAGCCAAACTGATGGGTGGTGCGTGGCATCATGGCTATGATGTGGGGCACCGTTACCATAATGATGTGGGCCAGTTTTTCCATTTAACAACCCAAATGTAAATTCATTACTGCATTTTCAGTTTCTATACAACTGTCACACACTGGGTAAGCAGGTTAGCGAGGTGCCTCGGTGCAGGGATAGTGTTGTCTGTTTGTAGGCCGCGATTCATGGTGCAAGGTAGACGGGCACACAGCAGACAGAAGTGCAGGACTGGAACTGGCAAGGCTGATGCTGAAATAGAAGCCCACTGTCAGGGCACACGACTGGAAGCTCACTGGCAGAGCACAGGACTGGACACGCTGCTGGAAGTCCTCAGGCTGGGCACACGACAAGAAGCCCACTCGCATGGCACACGACAGGAAGCCCACTCGCAGGGCACACAAATTTGCAGGAGCAATACAGGAACAGGTATAGAAGGAAGCCAGGAAATATACAGGAACAGGGCCAGGCAAACCGGTCCTATTACTACAATGCCAAGGCCCAGTTTGCAGGAAGCTACAGCCCTTTATACTGCAGGCCAGCAGGTAACGAGGACAGGTGACAATAATAGGAGGAGAGCAGAAACATAGGCAGAGCGGCCACTAGAGGCGGAACTAGGAACAGTCCAAAAACCTGAATACACAATACAGGAGCCAGGAAACCAGGGCAGAATGTCACAACAACATAATAAGCCCCTCTTTTACTGAGTTTATTATGTACCCAAAAACTAGAGATTTCCACCAGACTTTTTGTTATCTGCACTATGATACAAACATAGAATTTGTCAGCAGATAAGAACCGTTGGACCGATTTGCTCTGATCATTTTTGCTGCTGTAAGATCCACAAACCTTAGTCCTTGGTCTTGTCTTATATTCAGGATAACATTGTGCCTAACCTATCCATGTTTAAATTCCCTTACTGCATGTATGCCATGTGCTTTTAAGTGCTTCAGGCTGTGAGAGATATTGAAAAGTTCATAATGCAATCTCATATTTATTGATATCATAAAGTCATTCTCTAAATCTCTGTTCAATTCATATGTCATCTTGAGGGTATACTCTGCTTCGACTTCTAGACAGTCTATCATTATGTCTCCTCTCACAGGAAATAAGTAATACCCTCATAAAGTGCAACTAAGAAGATAATTAACTCATTCATAATTAGTTATGAAAGTTTTCTAAAATGGCAAGCGTTGTTGTAATATATATAAAAATATTGTACGTAATTCCAGAGCAGTCGCCGAAATCCTCTGACAATTCGTTTTATTGTAGAGTTTCAAGAGTATATAGCTTGTCCATAGCACTCATAGCCAGGTATTGCATCATCTAAGGTGATAGCCAAGAACAAAAGCGAAATTATATTTTTGTTTTTACAGATGCCCACCATTCCCTGCATTCATATATTGAATTCAGGGACCAGGGACACGGTTAATGTGACCCTAAATAGATTGTAGTGGCATTTGGCAGGCCTACCACATTACCAACAGGAGACAAGTTGGTCTTCTGGTTTATTCCCCTAGTATATAGACAATCTACACAGAAAGGTGGGGCAAGTATGTCATGTATGAAATATATGCAATGTAGGTTTATTTAGTTTCATTATCTTTGGCTGTCGGTTTATAATGCGTTTGTTTCAAAAGCTCCCAAAAGGTTACATATATATAGTGCAAAGTGGTAGACGTGGTGCAAGCAGTCAGAACATCCCATTGGTTGCTACGGTGATTGCACTGTTTGCAAGAGAATTGATCTTTTTTACAAACTCTATATACAAAACGTCCACAGTGAATCATATCTCTATTCATCAGTCTAGATGTGTAACATAATTGCAAGATGGTTTTCTAATGATCAATTAGCTTTTTAAATTTAAACTTGGATTAGCCAACACAACATGCCATTTGAGGACAGGATTGATAGGAGTGATAAAGGGCCTCTGTACATATGTGAAGCTATTTCATTAAAAACCAGCCATTTACAGCCACAGTAGTCATTTACAACATTGACAACATCTACGCTGTATTTCTAATACATTTCATGTTATTTTATTGGACAAAATTTGCTTTTCTTTAAAAAACAAGGACATTTCGAAGAGACCAAAAAGTGTAAACTATATAAAGCACAGTTTCACAGATATAAAACATGCCTGCTCAACAGAAACTCTTTTTTTCCTATTTGTGATAAAATACTTTCTTATTAAATTATGATATTAATTTGCTAGCTGGCCAGTCATGGTGCAGAGACCTGCTAGTTTTATGCACAGTTATCGATTCATTATTAAACAGTCGCTGGTACTGTTAACTAACTTTAATATCAAACTCAAATATAATATTAAATCAGATTTATATATGATTACCGTAGATTCTATTTTATTTGAATACATATCACATAGGAATAGAAATACCCACGTGGGTTTCAAGATGTACTAAATTAATTCTAAGAAACGCTTGTATTCATTGCTTTGAGCAGAGGAACATTAATTAGCACTGTGAGTGGTGTTATGTTTTGCAAGTGAACTTGCTAAATGGCTGTGTTCCTTTGAATTCTATTAACCTTAGCAGCTAATATTCTTGGTTTGGTAAAAAGTAACTTTTAATATAGAATGCTAGCAATAATCTCCAGTCCTTGGCTTCAGCACCAGTGTTCCCTTTCATTGCACCTTGCTTTTTAATAAAGCCCCAGGTGCTGGTGTTTCACTATTCACAAGATAAAGTGGTAGTGGTATCCAAAAAGTGCTCAGTAAGAGCCACAGTGGAAACCAGACTCCGAAATCTTCTGAAGTGGCACACCTAAAAGGGATATGCTGTCATTTCCTTCCGCCATCAGCCAAAAAATTCAGGGGGGCCGGATCTTCTTGGTCGTCCTCACGAGTTCTATGAGAGGGGCCTCTGAAATTTTCAATGAGAGAAGACGGCCAAGATATACCACCACCTATCCACCAAAAAGCGTAGTGTTCTGGAATCCAGCTCCTTACATATAGGTACATTACAGGGTTGCACCTTGTCTACATTCTTATTGCAGTTTCCCTAGGTCTGGTTACGCTTGTGGTCTGCAACTTAGTGCCTTCTAATCAGTAAGCTTGTCAATGGTAATAAGTTTTACAGACCAGGTTGGATGCAGCTCTCTGCCTTTTAATATGAAGATGTGCTCTTGCATTAATTACCACTTCAAGAGTCTGTTTCATCTTCCATCAAAAATATATATTGATTCCCTAATTACGAAACCATTTGGTTGTTTGTCTCTGGGTCCTGCTTACTTCTTTCTGGCCAGCTGGTTATGACCATGGCATGAATTTGCTATCATATGAAGGAGCACTGCTACACCTTTCTTTTAGTAATTCTAAAATTGAGTCCATGGGTAGATACCTTTTAAACCTTGGTACTAACATTTTTCCACCATTTATATATATTTTTTACATTTCCTTTAGACAGTTGCGTGCCACGCGTATTGCTTGTATGTGGGTAATATGTTGAATCAAGCTGTTACTGTATTGTTTAATTTAACATTTGGGTATTTTTTATATAATTATATTGTTGATTTCATCATGGCAAAATCATGGCTGTAGCTTTACGTTTGGTAATAGTGACATCTACTGGTTGTAAAGTGAATAGCAGACTGTCACAGTGCCATATAGGATATATGGCTAAAATTGTAAAGACTCTAAAATACATTTTATGTATGGCATGTGTTTTTATTAAAATTGTGTTTACTATTAAAAGAAATGTAATCAAATAAGGACCAGGCTGTCATTTTCTTCCCTCTCATTTAGTGTATTCACACATGTTTATTGTTTTGGGTTTTTTTCAGAACAAGAAGGGAGGGGTTTCTTCAGATACAATTTTTGATCATATCATCTAATTTCCTATATAAAAAATATGAATATGGTGAAAATTGAAAGATATCACTTTTTCTCACTTTTAGTTGAAAAATCTGCTAAACAGATTCTACTTTTTGTCCTGAGTTTAGAAATACCCAATGTGTTTTATGTTGGAGTTGTTTTGCAAGTTATAGGGCAATAAGTAAAAGTTGTGTTTTGCTATTTCAAAACCATTTGTTTGTAAATCTGGTAATCATGTCCGGATGTCCTATTTGCTACATTTGAAGCTGGCCAGTTCAATTTACCCCCATCAAACCATATGTTTATACAGTATACACTCCGAGTTATTTCAAATAGTAGTATTTTAACACATTCCATCGACTAATTCAACTCCCAGCCATTGTGGTAGTAATTTATTTTGTGGTTTTTTTCCACACAAATTGTACTTCAGATATAAATTTACAGCTCCTGGTATATTTCACTTTACAATATGTGTTCAGCAACATCTCCTGAGTACGATGAAACCACCTGTGTATACGTTTGTCGGATTACTTGAGGGCTAAAAGGTCACATTTGGGACATGCGCAATTCAGTTTTTCAACTTGCAATTTTGACATCTGGTCCTTCTGCCCCATGTCCTATTTGTGACATCTTTGAAGTCAGCATTTACTCCCATGAAAACAAATATTTTTGAAACCTAGACACTCCAAGGTTTTTCACTTTTTCCATGCACTAATTCTACCACCACCATTAATTTTTTTGTACTTTAGGTATAAATTTAGAGCTCCTGGTATATGTCACCGTCAAACAATTCCACAATATAGCTACATAGTTACATACAGTAAATAAGGTTGAAAAAAAAGTCCATCAAGTTCCCCCTTCTACCTAACCTTCCTATTCTTGATCCAAAAGAAGGCAAAAAAACCCCTAATTAAGCTACTTTGAATGTTATTCTAATTATAGCCCTGTATGTCATGCCTTTCTAAAAAAGTTTTTTTGAAGGTATCTAGTGTATTGGAACGTTGACATCTGGTCATCCTACCCCATGTCTTATTTGGGACATCTTTGAAGCCAGCCAATTCAATGTACTCCGATCAAACCATATATTTGATCCCAGTATATTTCAAATGGTGGTATTTTAACTTTTTCCAAACACTAATTCTGCCACCAGCCTTTGACAAAGATTTATTTTTTAATCTGTTTTAAATATACATGTTAATAGTTTATTTTTTAACCATTTAAAAAATGCAATGTGAGTGAACAGAAGAAAAATCTAAATCAAATTAATATTTGGGGTGACCACCCTTTACGCTGCATACAGTAATATACCCCGCCTGTCATAATGTTATTGCTCATCAGTGTACAACTCTCTAGTGAAGGATTGAGGGTGAGTCACAGTTAGATTTGTGCAATCGGATTTATACAGACTCATTGATAAATATTGGTGACAAACCCGGGCATTTTATCGGGCTTGTGCACAGTGTGATTGTGGACAAATTATCATATATTAATTGATAAATACTTTATAAGTGACAAAATCAGGCATTTTAATGTTGGTGACCTGGTGGGACCCAGGGCAAAGATACTGGAGCTTGCAAGCTACTTTATGATGAAGCATGGATAAAACCACTATTACCAGTGTAACTAAGTACACATCCACACAAGTACATATATATATATATACTGTATTACCTGTTATTATTAAAGCCTTTGTGATACCTTATATAAACTGAAGCCCATGTCTTTGGATTCTCTATACTCGTTACGCTGCTCCACAATTTCACACGGAGCTGATTTCGTGAGTGCAATCTTTATTAGGACTACTGATTAGTACCCACTGCACTATTGCCTTATATTTTGTTCTGCAGATTGTTTTATTATTTTTTTTGGATCTGCCTTAAGGTATATATTTTTCTACCCAAGTACCCAAGTTAACACACTGGTGTTTCACAGGTTTGTTGGTCATCCTTGTGCCAGGTTTATCCTGTTTGTGTCTTTTATACAACATTAAGTGTATTGTTGTTTAACCCCTGCTGCACTGTTTGACTTTACTCCCTGGTCACTCCTTATTTCTTTGTATTGTTACTAGACTTGGGTGCTGGCCAACTCTTCATGTTCATCTTCGTAGGGGGAAAAAATTGCGTATATCGTGTACATTCTTCGTGGTCGTTTTTTTTTTTTTCCGTTTTTTGTAGAAGGGGTTAATACAGGGTTAACGCGGTACGCCCTACACAGCAGCAGCTTTGTGCCAGGATTTTAAATGTCCGTACGAGTAACTCTATTGGTCGCCTGCAGGGGCCTCCTCTGTCATCAACCAATGAAATAAAGAAGCTCTTGCTTATTCAACTAATTGAACCGCTGTCGTCAAACTTCTTGCTGACATTCACACTGCTATTTCAACATATAAGCAGTGGCGTCACAACTCGGGGTGGTGTCGGGGGGGGCAGAGGGGGCCATGGCTCCCCCTACATCATGCTGTGCCCAAGTGAAACGCCGTTTTTTTTTTGCGTAGCCGGAGGAGAGAGAGGCGCCGAGCGGTTGCTTTTTCAGCAACCGTTCTGTGCCTCTCACTCTCCTCTGCGAGGCTTCTGTTTTGGTCGCAGTGCTGGCATTTCATGCTGAGCGCCGGAATATGACATCATATTCTGACGCTCAGCAGTGACGCAGCACGCACAGCGGCAGAGCAGGGATACAGAGGCCTTGCAATCCCACCACAGGACTTCTACAAAGTAAGTGAACTTCAAAGATAGGGGGGTAGATAGTGAGGAGGGGGTAAATAGGCAGAAGGAAGTAGATAGGACAGAAAGGAGTGAGAAGGGATAGATAGGGCAGAAGGGAGTGAAAAGGGGTATATAAGGCAGAAGGGAGTGAGAAGGGGTAGATAGGGCAAAAGAGGAGTGAGAAGGGGTAGATAGGGCAGAAGGAGTGAAGAAGAGTAGTAGGGCAGAGGGGAGTAGATAGGACAGAAGGGAGTGAGAAGGGGTAGTGCAGAGAGTAGCAAGAATATTGAAATAAAGAGTCAGAATGAGAGAGAGAGTGA
Source organism: Spea multiplicata (assembly GCA_009364415.1). Classification (NCBI taxonomy): domain Eukaryota; kingdom Metazoa; phylum Chordata; class Amphibia; order Anura; family Pelobatidae; genus Spea; species Spea multiplicata. The sequence continues at coordinate 10,054 of VKOC01019274.1, read as the reverse complement.
ATGGATTAATGTGTGGATGAATTGTGTGACTGAGTGAGAGAAGTGATGAATTTGCGAGAATGCATTAATGAATATGTGTAAATAATGAAATTATTGTGAAAGAATAAATGATTGTGTGAATGAAAGTGAATTAGTAAGTCAATGTAAAGTGTTTGTGTGAATCATAGGTGTACAATTGATTTGTCAAAAAGGCAAAGATGGTATAAGCAGGGTGTTTAAGCATTGGGGACCAAGATGGTACAGGCAGGGTGTTTATGGGACAAAGATGGCACAGGTAGGGTGTTTATGGGACAAAGATGGCGTACGCTCGGCTGTTTGGGGGCAATCTTGACTCATTCTGGGCTGTTTGGGGACAAAGATGGCACATCCTATGTGTGTGTAATTTGGGTGCTGGTCAGGTTCTATGTGGTCAGTGTGGATGCCAGGGCTGGCTTTGGCGTGTGCAACATGTGATCTATGCCTGTAATGTAGGGGGTTTTATCTATACCTTTAATGCTGAGTTTGTATGTGAATTCCAATTGATCTATACCTGCAAAGCTGGGTTTTTGTGTTATTCTGTAGATCCATATCTGCTATGCTATGTTCCATACATTATTTATGTTTACCTGCAAATACAGGATTTGTATGTCTTATTCAGTTGATCAATACCTGGAGTGCTGTTTCCATGTGTTGTTTATTTGATCTATACCTGCAGATCATCACTGGCCCTGCAGATCATCACTGGACGGCACCACGCACGTTGAGGGGGTGACACCTAGTGATGCCACTGCATATAAGCAATGTGAATATGGGCTATTATCTTATTATAATGCATTGCATAGTTTCCTACTTTACATAGCTTTTTTTTACAAAAGATATTATTTATAAAGCACCAGAAGATTCCTTAGCACTGTTACAATTAATTATATTAAAATAGATAATATACAGAACAAGATGTACTAGAGAAAAGGAAAGTTTAGTTTGTTGACTTTATTCTCTGTGAATCCTGACCAAACATGCATTAAATCAGACCAACTCACAAAAACTTGGCAGAAATAGTCAAAAGTCAGCAATAACCTGTCATATGACCTTAACTCACAGATAACAAAACTATCCAAATGGAACATCAACTCAGGTGGTTTTAACTCTCTCTCTTCACAATTCATTATTATGGGCCAGCATTGGGTGGTTCCTCCAGCAAGAAGACCTAAGGTGGCTTTGTACAATGTATAATTTAATGATTAAAGCAACAAAGAAACTGATTGAACTTTTCCTTTAGCAAACGCTTATTAGGGATGGGATCTCATAATGAATCTTAATGTCAAAGAGTTGAAATTATAAACATCCCCCAAACTCTCCTTTAAATCACCCCTTTCTAGGTGAATTAGTCCCTGTGTTTTGATTTGAAGCAGTCACTGTAAGTGTGATATGCTGCAAGTCCCTCTCTATGAATTTGCACATATACAATACAAAAAAAAGAGTACATAGAAGAAAACAGTTACTGGTAGGGTCTTGGAACAACTCATTTTAGAACAAAAATATAGTACATAAAATTTAGATGCAATTTTTCTAGCGAGCACACGTATATAAAATAAAAATACATGAAGTGAAAATACAGATTTCCACTGTTTTCAGTAATTGAAATTTGGTGGAAGCGGGACAAAACACTTTTTTAATTACTTCATTCTCCTGTTTTACATAAACTACCATTATTTAACGATCAATACTATGAATTAATTTGGGTCTATTCACTAAACAGAGAGTTGTCAGGATAATTGGGGCTTTAAATCTCTCATTATGAAGAGCCAGCACCAGCAGCACCAGTAAAAATGGCTCAGCTGCCCCTGTATATAGATTATATATATTAATATACATATATATATATATATATATTTAATATACGAGGATCCTCTGGAAAAAATCTCACGGATTTAATGTTACATGGCAAGCAAAGCTCTTTATCTAGCTGTAATACGGTGCTCCCTAGTGAACATACACCATTTCATCATTTTCCGCCTCAATGTTTAAACCTCTTCGTGACAATGGTTGATTTTATTTTTTGTACCCTTCGTGACAATGGCTGTTTTTTTACATTTCTGGGCTGCTCGTGTTTAGCTGTAATTTTATTCTTTCCTGTTTACTGAACCCAAACAAGTTATATATTGTTTTTTTCTCAGGACATCAAACCATATATTTTTGAAATCGTTGATCGCCTTCTAAACTCTTTTAAAATGGGCGTCCGTATCCATACAGCGTAGGGTGGACATTGATGCCCCGGGGAGGGGCCAGATACGGCCCATGATACCGATCTCGCGGTTGCTGAATGCCTCAACGTCATGGCATTACAGCAACACCGTTTAAGTGCAGAAAGTGAACGTAGATCGTTAATTGTTGTTAACCCTTTGTTTTCAGGTGACTTGCCCAGACCGTCAAGTGTCATTAAGGGGTTAAAGCACTACAATTTACCATTTACATAAAGCCTGATGATCCACTTTCATTCATGCCTCGTTAAATATTTCTTCTTCTAAAACATAAAAATCTAGGAAATTGTGTGAGGGAGAGAAGGGCATTTCTCCTGTCAGCCCCAACACTTTTTCACAGTTATTACCCGTGGTTTACCATGCACTGCACATATTTGATAATCTTTTTTTCTAGACTGGAAACTACCCCAATTCACGGGTGAATCATTTGCATGTGGCCTGCTGTCACATCTTAAGGGGCGTTTGACTGTTCTCCCCTCCCCTAAGCCGGCCCCGAAGATGACAGGGCAAATTGGTCTGCTGTCACATCCAGGGCCTCAAAACGTCTTACAAATCCTAGCACTACTATTGTTAATAGCACAATATTCTGGGCAACCAACACACAGGCCGCCTAAACCCATCACACTGTCGACAAATCTTCCTGTTCTCTTCTTGAAGAAGCTGACAAGTGAGTGCCCTTTAAAAAAAAAACACAGCGGTGCTGCGCATGCTCGAAGTGCATCCGCTTCTAACCATAGAGAGGCAAGCCGCCCCTCTATTTCCTGTCGTCCTATCCATGCCATATACCACAAACATTTGTGTTTCTGGCACGCTGCATGCTGGGATACCCCCGCCCTCCCTGTCGGTCCTCCCAGTTTGCGCTGCTTTAGGTCCGTGTCTTGTAGCAAGATGGCGGAGCTGGGCTCGGGGTGACCAGGCAGAAGAAGAATAAGAGGGATTTAAAACAAAAAGAAAGACTTGACAGCCGCCGCTCGTCACTTAGGTGTATTTCTTTCCCGCCAGTGAGTGACAGGCCTTGACATCGTACATTCGGCCCCCCCAGTGCTCACTTTACACAACCCAGATAGAGAGGCTGCGGGCCGAAGCACCCAGATATCAGTGCCATGTATATATAGCGAGCACGCTGTAGACGCCTGTATATGTGTGTGCACGCAGGGTAACAGTAAATCGCATTTCATAGCGTTAATAATATTAGCTTGACAGGTGTAGTATCATCGGGTCTCTGCAGTGACACCTTCATGACACTATCTGCCCCGGCTGCACCTCCGGAGCAACGATAAGGGGTTCATTTAGAGCCATTTCATCTCGTGTCGGTGACATATACAGGCAGAGCCGCGTCTCCTCCACACGTTCTGGTTACTAGGCGTGCTGTGTATGGGCCTGGGGTTGTGCAGTAGTTGTCTTGGCGGTTGCTTGTTGCGGGGTCTCGCATGAGTTCCCCAAACCGGAGCCGGAGGCAGCAGGAGAGAGAGGGAGCTCCGGAGCCCGAGGAGAGGAAGACCCACACCCCCTGCAGCAGCCCGGAACACAGCCCCGGGGGAGACAGGTCAGCATGGGCTTCGGGCTTGGTGTGTGTGGGGTTAATATGCTGGTGTAACAATACGATCCACAAGGGTTGGGAACACGGATTGTCAATAGGTTCGTGTGGATTCTGTGTACTGCGATGGCACATCGAGTGCGTATAGTGAGGTGGGTGGCATGGTATCCTGTTCACAGTGTGGGCTAAATGAGTTAACTCATTGACTTTAATATTAATTATAAAGGGCCAACCCCCAGAAGGCTCTGTTGCAGGAAAGCCTTGGCTGGCCCTGTATAATGTATAGTTAAACCAGGGGGATTTCTTCCAAGTCTCCCGACTCTTTGAGTTATGCATTATGCAGGGCTGAGTTGCCTTTCTTAGATACTTGCCATCGTTGGCCCTTTATAATGAACAGCGGAGCTGAAATCACAACTCCTGCAAACTCTCCTACCAGCTGTCCCGTGAGAGTGCGCACACCCCTGTATGCTGTGCCGTGTGTTTGCACTTCGTATATATATGACATGTCTACAGTGAGCTCTATATTGCAAAAAAAAAAAAAGCTTATTGGATCATTTTAAATGATTTTCTTAAAAGGTGTACAGTTTGTGCATTTCTAAAAATGGTGTTTATATCTGAATATATATATTAAAAAAGCAAAAAATACTATAAAGATGCAAGGATGCCTACAAAGGAAAAACATACTTTGGAAACCCATTCTACAATCTGGTAGTATTCAGGGTACGGAGGTCCTTTAGAACAACTTGAACAAAGTACTACCGTTGCTATTGGCAACCTCAAATGCTTGTATGGCCACTAGAAGCCATTTTTTTCTGGTTTGAATTGTGGATAATTTGGAGCTCTTGTTTGGTAATCACTAAGACCCTTTAGGACAGAAGGTCTGAAAAGTGATCCTTGCTTAATCCAATACGGCGCTAGGATGTATATATACACCACCTGTAGACTGGGCTCTGCTTGCAGAAAAATACGGATCACTGATTATTTACGGAAAAAAAGCACAGTTTCCCTTTTTTTTAAGGGCCACCCTAGCTAGTCATTGGAGTGCATTTTACTGCATACTATGCATGCATTCATATTGGGGTTAGAAAGTGAGTCTTCTGGCTCATTTTCATCAAACCTTGACTTCCTCTTCTGAAACTAAGAAGCATACTTAAGTTTGCTTCCTTTACATGCTCAGTAATTCTTGGCACCCATGGTTTCTCCTGTCAGAAACACAGACCAGTAATGGACAGAGCCAATCCAAGTGTCCAGCAACCTGCTCTAAATGGAACCAGACTTTTTTTCTCAAGCACTGGCAGGAGCTCAGGAGGATCACTTCATCTTATAGTAGCACATATACGCTCCCACACATTTGTTGAGCCCTAATTTTGGAGCAGATCACGTGTGTAAGGCTTATTATATAGCACGCACGAGAGCTAGCTTGGATGTAATGTAAGAAAGTTTTTTTACTTTACTGAGAGGGTGGTAGATACATAGAACAGCTTTCTGTCAGAAGTGGCCAATACAGAAATTTAAACATGCATGGGATAGGCATAATGCCATCTTGAATCTTTTACATGAGGCAAAGGACTGCTTAAGGTCAGAAGATTCTCCTGTTTGAAGGGCCATACTAACTCTTCATAATAAGGGATCGATGGCTTCATGTGAGATGCAATGTTAGAAAATCGTTTTAGTTAATTCACCTGTGCCAAAGCAAGCCGCGCATTATTGTGCATCGTAGAATAACCTGGCTTTAACACCGCTGTTCCATTTTCAAAAACTCCATAGCTGTTCTATATATGAGCCATGGAAAGTCGGTGCATGTGTATCACAGCATGGCATCTATGCCTGTGTCATATCAATTGGATTGTCTAAAGCTGACGCAGCGTGATGTCATCGTTCGTTAGTGTGCCATATTTAAATATCGACTTTGGGTGGAAGCTGTAAATGTGAGCTAATTTATTTTGTCATCTGATTTGTTTGACTTCACACAGCAATTGTACTAATTGTACCCTTTTAAGATATGTGCAAAGGGGGCAAAATCACTTTGGATGAAATTTTCTGCCACGTTAGCTTTCAGGCACCAAATTTAGTATCTGGCAGTACGTTTCGGACATAATTCAGAGGTCTTTTATGATTCGGATTCAGGGGGTGTTCCCAAAGCGAGAGGTCTCTGTCACCTTCTGGGCTCGCCTTTCATTATAGAAATTAAGGACAGTCAAAGTAGAAGTAGAGCAAGGCAGACGCTGGCACATCATAGGCACGTGCAGCCCCGTGGAATAGGACTGAATTTCCACTATAATTATGGAATGCCTGGTTTTTGTTATCAATGAAGAATAATAGATGATATGATAAAAATATAATAAAAACATTAACTTGTCCACCCATTACAGGCTTGGCCAAAATGGCTTGTAATAGTGGCTACACGTGGCAACAAATCTAACGAATCCAAACAAATTTTCATCACTTTGCAATTCTTTTGTTTCCTTGGAGAATGCCCTCGTTTTTGTTGATTCGTACAAACGCACGAAACAGGTAATTTTCGTTAAAAATAAAGTTCATACAAAATTATACAAGCCTAATTATTATTTGTTTTATATAGCGCCATCATATTCCGCAGCGCTGTACAATGGGTGGTATGTAACATAACAATTTGACTTACAGAGACGACAGGTGACAATAGGTGTTTAGACAATAAAATGTAAATGATGTTTAGCCTACCCCAGAAACACCCCTGCGTCGCTTTGCTCCCTGCCCTTGCATTGAAGCTGAGCTTTGATGCACGTTTGTTGTTATGTGTGTGTGTGCGTGTGTGTTTCGCATTGAAGGAGTTGTGGGAGTTTTTTTGCACGCAGACTGCATCCTCCCCTGTACTCCGGGAGCCTGTCTTTGGCACCGAGCATCAACTGTCACTTTGGATTTGGGAGCAGCTCTGGAGTTATAACCCCTATCAGCTTACTGAAGAGGAATGCTGCTGTGATTTGTCAAAGGCAATGCACTCCTCTTCTGGCGATTAACCCTTTCTGCTGCAATTTGCAGGGTTTCAGATAAAGACCAGCCAATGCAGAGTTTAGTAAATTGACCATCAAGCTGCTTCCGGTTTCTAAAGTGAAAGTTTAGTGCCCTACCAGCAAAACTCGCTCAAAGCGCTTCCTCCGTTGTTTCCTGTAAAAGACTCAGAGGAGGGAAAGAGAAAATGCATAGATTGGGTGTTACACAGTAAGATGCATGCGATCACTGGAGTGTACCTTTAACACACGTGCCTGACTCATCATGCGATTAAACGGCTATAGAAAGCAATTAACAAGCGATGCTGCAATGCCATTACATTAAAAAAAAAGTAGGGGCCCCGTGTGATCGCTTTACAGAGCCATCTCCTTGGTCCTGTTGAGAGACGGGATGTCTTACATATAGCAGAGCCCTGCTGCTGGAAAGAGCATTACAACCCGCTCCTTAAGGGGTTAAAGCCGAGTGAATTAATCATGGCATCATGACAACTGGCCGTTCAGTTCGCCCCGAACCTGTCTGTCATAAATGTGTATCATCAAGTTCTGCAGGCTATGAATGCTGGAGGTGAGTGTGTAGGAAAGGGTTAATGGAGAGTAGTCAGGAGAAAGTAATGTCCAAGCAGCAGCCCAGTCTGCCCGTGATAATTTGGGGCGGGGTGGACGGGTTATGGGTTGTTTGTTGCTGTGTATAGTGACAGGTATACCGTAGTAAGCTTTTTCCCATGTGCTTCTGAAATGCACTTGAACTGGCTTCAGCAAGCCATATAGTGGGCCGGTTAAAGATGCTTTGCCACATACTCTGCTGAATGTTACTCTTTTGTCACTAAATGCATTGGAAACAACAACGCCAAAAATCATTCCAAAATTAAAACATATCCACAAGCTAAATTGAGCCAAAATATGATTTATTTATCATCTTGCACAAAAACAGGCAAGAAATCAAGAGGCAAACGTGTTAAGTTTTCCTTGTTGTCCTTACAGTAGATTGGTAGAGTGATACTATAGGTGGAATGTGGGGGACCGCAGCTGTTTTTTGTATTGACATCTTGCTCTGTAGAGAGAGTGCCCCCCCCCAATAAAATGTCCCAGACATGGCATTACATTGGCTTTCTGTGTAATTCAAGATAAATTGAGCCATTTCAGGATAAAGATTTGTTCCTGCATAGAGTTTGGAGAGAGCAGACGTTTTTCCAAGGTTAATGGTTCCCATCGCCGCTTTTATGAAATTCGTATAGCTTGTCCGTCTGATTTCTGGAACATAGGTTTAGTTTAAGACTTTAACTCAGAAGTTGGGATCTGTAAAAGAAATAAGCAAAACTAGCATATATACCGGTAATCAATTTCTTTTCATCCCATGTGAAGTCTGCTTGCACCAATGAACAACAATCATTTCATCTGGTCTGTAATTCCCCGCTTGGGTTAAATACCAAAGGATAGGAGACTGGGATCTCATGCCATTGAGTTTGTTCATCAGCCGGGCCATGGAGGTGCTTGAAATTTAAAAGGGAAAAGCAACTTAGTTTTGTAAATCTGCCTTGTAAGATAATCGATGATACTTAAAACCAATGTAAACAACACATACATTATGTATTTAGAGTGTGAGTCTTGTGTTTGTTCAAGCATCATTAAGGCAGTTTATACACCTCGCTGATCATCTCGTTTGAAAAGGAAACGCATTACTCCCAGCGGCTGCTTTCTTTCTGCTTGTAGATGGCACTGCAAAGTATGTTTGTCTGTGTAGGGCGTAAGTTCCCTCGGCGGTTGGTTGTAGGGTTGAACCCTGGTTTGGTCAATTGTTACAGAAAGTTGGGAAGGTGCTGGTTGTATTATGGACTCAGGTGAGTGCTGTGTGAGACCCTTTTGAAGATAGGGATTCTAATCTTCTGTCCTCATTCAATTCTTGCTTGCACCAAAAGCGTCTGAAGTCTCAAACAATTTCACCGAAAATTAAGCTCCGTGGTTCCTGGTGTTTTTCTTTAAATGTTTAGTGCAATTTATCTGGCCTTTCTCCTTCTCTAATGTCTCTTGACTACCATGTGCTGACAGACCAGCTGTTCCTGAGCGTAGTCACTAAACTGTTTAATAAATATGCCCTTAATATATCTTTGCATGATCCATAGTTATTTTTATGAGTATGGACATTTAGAAGAATGAATCTGCCTCATAAATAAAAAAAGCACTCCTAGCCCTGTTGCATCACACTTTTTTAATACTTTGCAAAAAATAGTGACATGCTGTGTGTGGCATAGAACAGTTTTTTTTAACAGGGTTCTAGTTTTTGCTTACATGTTCTACCTCTGTTACCTTAGCCTAATCTAGGAGACAAACACCCTGACTCCTTAACTGTGTATAATACCGATAGAGTGGCTTAATCTCAATCACGCAGGCGGACACTGACTAAAGTGTATGGACGAACCGGCCACATCAGCTCAGTGTCATGGTTGTGCGGGGAAAGTCACCAAAATACCACAAGACTGACAACAATGGGGGGTCCCCAGGTCTGCAGATAAAGGAAGCTTATTGGAACACTAAACAGGTTTCTGTCAATGTCGACCTGCGTTACTGTAATACAGCAATGTATTTTCATACAATGCTATGGAATTTGATGACGCTATATAAAACAATGTTTTTTTTTTCTATGGGACTTTTTATTCTATTTCTGTGTCATGAAATAAACACATCAACTTTCTTCTAAGCCAATTTGGCCTGCTTTATCCACTTATTGGTAAGAAGATATTTATTGTAATGCATCCGCTACCTCTTTTGAGGTGCCTGTGAGTAGGTTGTACTAGAGCCCTGCGCAGGACTATTTTCTTAATCCCGCCCACTCCCGCTGAATTTCTGACCATTAGCGCCCGCTTCCGCATATGTGTCCAATCCCGCACGCTCCCGCACATGTTCTGTCACATCTTTTAGAGATAGTGAAGAATTGACACAAATGGGCTATGCTGAACATTCAGAATAATAGGGCTGCAACTAACGATTATTTTCATAATCGATTAGTTGGCCGATTATTTTTTCGATTAATCGATTAATCTGATAAAAAAAATGAATGTAAATTTTTCATTTATTTAAAATAATTTAATAAACAAATGATGTTAAATACAAACAGCAGAATAAAAAAACTTTGATAAAATGCATTTCTTGTCTTTATTTCCCAACCAGCCCCCCAATTTATGCACATTTGAGCCCAGGCTTGCCACGCTGCCTCCCAGACATGCAATGCTGCCCCCCCACATATGCCATTCCACGCTGCCTCCCACATATGCCACTCCACGCTGCTACAACAT
>VKOC01019273.1:0-54181 GCA_009364415.1 Spea multiplicata | reverse complement strand
AGTGGTCCAGGAGACCGGAGGATCTGGATGTTACCTTCACGGTATCCAGGGAAGTCTTACTCCGGCTGAATTGGTGGAAAGCGAAGGGGCGCCTCTCCCAAGGGCGATCTTTTCTACCACGTCATTGGGTCACCCTCACCACGGATGCCTCCAAAGTAGGTTGGGGAGCTCATCTTCTAGACCTCTGCAGTCAGGGCAGCTGGTCCTCAATCGATCAAGCCCAATCATCAAACTTTCGGGAACTGAAAGCTGTGTTCCTGTCACTCAAGACCTTCGGTCCAAGATTACGGGGAAAAGCTGTGAGAATCCACTCCGACAATGCCACCACGGTCTCTTATATAAACAGGCAGGGTGGCACCCGCATTCCAATACTCCAGAACCTGTCAGACGAGCTCATGCTCTGGGCCCAGGGAAATCTACAGGATTTAGCGGCTACTCACATCAGGGGAGTAGACAACGGCCTGGCGGACGACCTCAGCAGAGCTCGGTGCTCCCAAGCCAACTGGTCCTTGAACAAGGGCATCTTCTCTCTCCTGGTTCAAAAGTTCGGCCTGCCAGATATAGACCTGATGGCGACCAGACAGAACAAGAAAGTGCCGATTTTTGCTTCCCTTTACAGGCAGGACAATCCTCCCCTGCTAGACGGTATGTCGGTGGTTTGGTCTTTCAAGATGGCTTATGTGTTTCCTCCAGTAGCCATGATTCCTCGGATCCTCCAAAAAATTCGAGTAGACGAAGCCAGAGTATTGGCCGTTCTCCCTTATTGGCCGAATCGGAGTTGGTTTTCGGAGCTGCTCAACCTGGCGATTGCAGTATGGGAACTACCGGTATCCTCCCATCTTCTGGAAAACAGGAACCTCTCCAGGGATGTTCTTCTGCGATTCAGGTTGACGGCCTGGCTGCTGCAAGGATGATTCTCCGTGGCAGAGGCATTTCCAATTCTATGACGGAGGTTCTCCTAAATTCAGTAAGAGGATCTACATCTGCTATCTATCTTCGAGTCTGGAAGAGATTTCTTCACTGGTGCGTCTCAAGAAATTTGAATTTCTCCTCTCCATCCACTACTTCCGTTCTGGACTTTTTGCAGGAAGGGTTCTCGGCGGGTCTCACTGTCTCGACCCTTAAAGGACAGGTTTCAGCCCTGAGTCATTTTCTTCTGTCTGAATTGGCTTCTCAGCTTCTCGTCAGGAGGTTCTTTAAGGCAGTCACAATTCAACGGCCACCCAGACGTTCACATTTTCCTTCCTGGGATTTGTCAGTGGTCCTTCAAGCGCTCTGCTCCGCACCGTTCGAACCTTCAGACGAGGTGTCTCTCAAGTTTTTGTCTATCAAGACAGCTTTTTTGGTCGCCATTACGTCGGCAAGGAGGATCAGTGAGATTCAAGCTCTTTCCGCGGCTCCGGAATTTACTATTTTCCACCAAGATAAAGTTGTTCTATACGTTAAACCTTCCTTTTTGCCTAAAGTCATCTCTGACTTTAATGTCAATCAGCCATTGATTCTGCCTTCCTTCTTCCCGTCTCCTGCTACTCCGGAAGAAACGCTCTGGCACACTCTAGACGTCCGCAGAGCTCTTCGTATTTATTTAGACCGCTCTGCCCCTTTCCGCTCTACGGATCAATTATTCGTCAATTATTTTGGTAAATCCGCAGGCCAGGCATCCTCCAAGCGCACGATATCCCGATGGCTCTCAGACGCCATTCGCTTAGCCTACGCTCTCAGCGGTCGGACTCTGTCTTCTCATGTTACTGCCCACTCCACTAGAGCTAGGGCTACGTCCTGGGCTGAAAGATCTTCTGCATCCCCGGAGGAAATATGCAAAGCAGCCACTTGGTCTTCCTTTCACACGTTTATCAAGCATTACCGGCTAGACATCTTCTCCTCCTCTGATGCGGATTTTGGGCGTAAGGTGCTCCAGTCGGTTTCCTCATGATTATGTTCCCCACCCAGAGGGGGCATCTTGCTATATCCCCGTGGTACTGACACTATATGACAGGAAAAAGAGTAATTTTTACTTACTGTAAATTCCTTTTTCCTTAGTATAGTGTCAGTACATGTTTCCCTCCCTGTACGTTTTGTATTAAATAATTTTTTTGCAAGTTATCTTGTGTTTCTTGGTATTTTCTGGAGGTACTGGGGCTGCCGGGGCTCTTATAGTGGGGAGTAGGAGGGGTTAAGGGGGATCTTAACCTCTTCGTTTCTAGGTCCTTGTCCCTAGGAAGAGCGACACCCCGTGGTACTGACACTATACTAAGGAAAAAGGAATTTACAGTAAGTAAAAATTACTCTTTTTTGGCTTCTTGACCCCAGCAAGAAATAAACAGATATGTGAAAGGCTGAACTTGATGGACACATGTCTTTTTTCAGCCTATCTAACTACGTAACTATGTAACAGGTCCCTTTACATCCAGCAGCTGATGTAGCACCTTGCTCGAGGGCGTCCTCCCCTTGGAAGGGTCACGATTTTTGAGCCATCATTAATTTAAGCCAAAGCAGAAGGTCCATCCGGTCCCACCTCATATCCAAGTAAAGCAGAGCACTTATGTGAAGCCTTCTCCCCAATGCTTGCCACGATGCAAAAGGCCTGAAGCCAATTCTCAAATGTTTCTGAAAGCCTAATATAATGCCACTTCTTCTCCTCTTGTCTCTTGTCCTTCTTCTTGTCATCCTCTGTTATGGCCGCAGGTTCTGGATTAAGTGGGAGCTTTTGTGCAGGGACAGGTTCAGGCTCAGAACCCTGCATAGGGTAGGCCAGTATAGATGTGCCTGATTGCAAAAGGCAGTCTATAACAGCTTTAGGCTTCTTTCTAGGCGCCATCATGAGGAACAAGATTGGCAGACGGCAGTGGAGGTTGGCAGACGGCAGCAGAAGTTGGAAGACGGCAGCAGAAGCTGGCAGATGAGGTCAGATGAGCCAAGGTAATTCACAGGTAAAACATGCACGGACCAAAGGATGATTCAAAGAACAATCACAGTCTAAGCCAAAGGTCAAAATCTTAATAATTAATCAGGCCAGGTCCACATGACGAATCAGTAACAAGGTCAAAGTCCAAAGCCACAGGTCAAAACCATGAAACACAATGCTCATGCAAACTCACAGTAAGGCCAGGAAGTTCAATGTTCCTGCATGGGAGCCTGGGAGCACCCTTATATAGACCCTTAACTGCCAAACAGGCCACAGGTGTGACAGGATCCTTTCAAAAATGTGAGAGGTACAGGAATTTCTGCTCCCCTCCTAATTCGCAGCCCCATGAATTTGCCTGACCATCTCCATGGCCATTCTCAAATGCCATAGCTCCTCAGGTGGCCTGCTATGCGGCTGACTCCTCCTGCTGCCGCTCCGTGATGTCCCTTAATCAGGAAAGTAGGCTCTGGACAGGATCCTCACAGCTGGGTCACTGCACAGATACCTTCCACTTCAGGATCCATTTCCCACACGTAGAGGAAAGAAGGAGGGATTAGTAGTTGTTATGGAGATGAAAGTTTTATCATTAATGGTGATTGTTTTGACAACTGTGGCCTATAGTTTAGTGTTGCCTATTATTGCTGTTAACAAGTATTTATATAGTTTTGGTTTACTTAAATAATATATTTTAAGGTTTTACTTGTAAACCAATAAATTATTTTATTTCTTTTGAAAGGTTTCATTCATTGCATTTATACTTCTAATATTATGACAAACAATGCTTATACAGTTTGGTAAATCTAAAGCAATCAGCAAGAACTTCCACTTTGCCCAGGAATAATTCTATATGATGTGTGGTTCTGGATATCTTTTTATCATCAGTACTCAATGAGTGACTAAATAGCTAAATGGCTGTTGATTGATGATAAAAAATAAAGATGTAAAATATGGAAAATATAATAGTGAATAAGCTCTCCTTTGTGGATAGTAAATGGCTTTAGTAATGAACAAAACTGCAAAATTCCCCAAAGATTCATATGACCATCTGAGTCCTCATTTGGAGCATATGAACTTTAATTTAGAATCAGTGGCGGACCTACCGGGGTCGCAGGGGTCGCAACTGCGACCGGGCCCGGAGTTCTGCAGCAGGCGGCCCAAGGGGTGCCCCGAGCGTTGCTGAGACGACGCTGGTCAACTTTCGTTGCGGGCCCCCCTTGACTGACAGAAATCCAGGACGTTCTCTGCTGGGCCGCCACCCGCACTTGCCTCAGCCGCTTCCAACTCTGTGTTGCCGAAGCGTGAGGCGTTCTGTCTTCGGGTTCGGCGGCTTCACCGGCTGGCGCCACAGTTGAAGCGGCCGGCACCCGAGACAAACGCCTCACGCTTCCAACACAGCGAGTTGAACGGTAGTGACCGGGGGTGGGTTCACTTGGGAAGAGGGGAGATCCTGAGAAGGAGGGGGTTAGGCGGAGGGAGAGGGCGTGATCCTCCCGAGAACGGGGGGGAGGGAGCGGAGAGGGGGAGATCCTGAGAAGGCGGGGGTTTTAGGAGGGAAGAGGGAGATCCTGAGAAAGGCGGGGGTTAGGAAGTGAGAGAGGAGATCCGAGTAAGGGGGTTAGGGAAGGAGGCGGGAGCATCCTGACGAGGGGTTAGGAATAGAGAAGGAGATCCTAGAAGGGGGGTTAGGGACGGGAGTGGGGAGATCCGGTTGAGAAGGGGGGTTAGGGTGAGGGAGAGGGGGACGTCCTGAGAAGGAGGGGTTAGGGAAGAGAGCAGGAGATCCTGAGGAAGGGGGTTAGGGAGGAGAGGGAGATCCTGGAGAAGGGGCTTAGGGTAGGGAGAGGGGAGATCCTGAGAAGGGGGGTTGAGAGGAAGAGGGCGAGATAAGGTGAGGCAAGGAAGGGTAGCGAGAGAGGGGAGATCGTGAGAAAGGGATAGATGGGTTAGGGGTGGGGGGGCCCTTAACAGATTCTCGCACCGGGGCCCTGAAGTTTCTAGTTACGCCCCTGTTTAGAATGACTAATAATTAGGGAGGTATCCAGATGCCTTTATGGTGAAAATGCAAATAATGTCCTAACACTTGGTTTTGGTCTTCTGATTTTGAAATATTACAACAACAACAACAAGTATTTATATAGCGCTTTTCTCCCGGTGGAACTTTACAGGTATATGCATAAAAGAGAAAAAGAATGAATTATCTGAAGGATGTTTTAAAGGTCTCTAAAGATGAGGCCTCTCTGATTGACAGTGGTTAGAGAGTTCCAGAATGTGGGAGCAGCATAATACGTTGGAGCCTGATTTTGTGCGCACTTTAGGTATGTATAGAGACATATTACCAGGATTTGGGTGCTAAATAAAGGATAAAACGCTCATCCATTCAGTCCATTATCCTTATTATTGGAAAAAACATAACATTTGACAGCAGATAAGAACCATTTGGCCCATCTAGTCTGCTCATTATTTCTCAATCCTTAGTCAGTCCCTGATCTTGCCTCATATTCCGGATTGCTTTATTTTTATCCCATGTATGTTAAAATTCCATCACTGTATACTTCTGCTGGGAGATTGTTACACTTATCCTCAACCCTCTCAGTAAAGTAAAACTTCTGACCTTCTACTTTTAGACTATGGAATCTTGCACAAACACTTTTCCTACTTTGAAACAAACTGCCCCCTTTCTGTATGTAAATGTTTTTATCCTACCCCCTCTTCCTTCTCTAATACCAGCTATACATACCGACATCCTGATATTTTTAATCCTTCATACTTTACTCCATCTCCAGAATGTCACTAGGGTCTCTAGAACTGTAGTTATACTGTATGAAAAATACTGTAAGAAAATTAAAAAAAAAGAAGTACCGGTTAAAAACATTAAATAAAAATGAAAAAATGCAAAAAAAAAAGCAAAAAGAAATACAATTAAAAAAATAAAAAATAATCAAAACATAAAAATGTGCCCCAAGAAAACTTTAGCCCTATGAGTGCAAGTAGACAATAATAAAAAAAAAACCTACATGACCCCCAACACGCTTATACACCAATCATCCATAACATTATGACCACTGACAGGTGAAGTAAATAATACTGACAATCTTGGCACCTGTCGCTGGGTGGGATATAGGCTGATTGATGCACATTGGGGTCAAAGGCTGGCCCGTGTGGTCAAATCCAACAGACGAGCTACTGTAGCTCAAATTGCTGAAAAAGTTAATGCTGGTTCTGATAGACAGGAGTCAGAACACACTGTACATCACAGTTTGTTCCGTATGGGGATGCATAGCCTGTGGAGAACACACAGCAACAGGATGCATCCATTGAGGCCCTGACGCGCAATTTACAGAATTTGCAGGATCTGCTCCTAACGTCTTGGTTCCAGACACCACAGCACACCTTCAAAGGTCTAGTGGAGTCCATGCCTCGATGGGTCAGGGCTGTTTGGGTGGCAAAAGGGAGACCTACATCTACACAATATTAGACAGGTGGTCATAATGTTATGGCTATATAACATAGGATATTATGTAAGGGATGGGTGTAGCCTTCTGGGACATAAAATGTTATATGAGGTATAATTGTAATCAGGGAATGTTGCCAAATATACATTTGGTTATTGTTCAACAGTGGGATCTACTCTATTGAAGAAGTACTACAATATTACTATTAAAATGATTATAATTAGTTCTAGTAGTAGTGGTAGCAGTAGTCTTAGTAGTAATAGTGTCTCAAAAATGATGCCTAATGTGTGTGGTTACATCAAATATGGAAAGGAGTAATCATGGTTTAACAAACATTTCCAAAAAAGCAGTAAATGTAGACATATGCAAATTAGTCAAAACCAGTTAGTTCATATTTGGCCCATTTGGTTGGCTGAAAATTTGGGGGCATTTTTAATTCAGGAACAAAATTCATTTCCTGGTGCCCATTGCCTCTCACTCTTTCATACTCTCATTCTCGTTCACTCTTTCACATTCTCTAAATGTTTCCCTACCTTCTCTGTCGACCACTTCCGCTTCTGCCAAGCACTTCCGCTTCTGCATTTTCTTCACATCTTCTTCATCATCTTCTGTCTTATATCGTCTCCTTTCTCTTTTCAATTCATCTTCTATCCTCAATCTGCTATCTTCATCCGCATCTCTGAGGTCAATATGGCTGCACTTGCCGTGACATCAACTCCCCATTCCTCCAGTCAAGAGTGTGAAAAAGTGATTAATAGTGTGTGTGTGAAAGTGGGCCCCAGAATTTTGGACACAAATTTGGAGCTTTTTGCTTTGTTTTCACCCGACCTTTGAGCGACTGGCCTCATTTCGGGGCTTCGTAGGTATATCTAAATTTACCAAAATTTGGTAAATTTGCAATTTGTAAGAATCCGAATGCAAAAGTCTATCAGACTTAAGGTTAAGAAAACCACTGTTCCTGGAGGGGTTAAAGTTTAAGACAAACATTCTGAAATTCAAATTGCAAAACCTTTGGTATTAAAAATTCCCTGAGGAATTTAGTAAGAAGTTAAAAAATAATGACAGTTTTCTGAGATCTGTTCTGATTCATTGCACATCATTGACATTTACTTGTAGTGTCCCTCTCAGGAACAGCAAGCAGAATACTTTGACTCATCGAGTCTTATTCCTAGTGACACAATTATGACACTATTAATTCAATGGAAATATTACCAAAAATATTCTTTGCTCACATCTAGCTTTCTATATATGTATACAGTATACAGTATATATATATATATATATATATATATATATATATATATATATATAATATTATATATACACCGGATATATATATATCAATCAGCCAACTTCTTATTTAACAGCAGGAGGCAGCTTAAAAATCATTGTCTTTTAAATCCAAACAACCAAACAAACTACCCCTCCAGGACTTCATTTTTATACATAAGAAAAAAATAAAAAGAAGGCACAGTCATGTGTAGGTGGATGGAATGATTATTTGCATAGTTGACTGCAGACACCATTAAGCCATATGCCAAATGCAAAGTTGATTTAAATAATGGATGTGCTGAAAATTTCATACACTGAAGTGATAGAAGACATTAATAACAGTGTGCACAGCATGAGTCCTTAATGTAGAAGATGATGACAAATTTCTGTAGAGTAGTTACAAAGTACATCACATTACTTTCCTTTTCCTTAGAGATCAGCTTGCTAAGTTTTTGTCTATCATTTGTTTTATAAGCCGTGAGGTGTGTATTCTCAGAGTCATCTAAACAGAAGGTCAGAACCTGAGAGGTTTCTTTACCAAATCATTTCCACCCTTGGCTTTTGAGTGTTTTACTTTTACCGCTGATTGTACTTTATTTCAGTAACTGTACCAGTGAGACAGCGAGTCATGTCCTCTGATCGAATCGTCCATCATTATGTTCACTCCTGTGTTTTCCCTAGATCAAGTTTCTAAACATTGTGAAATAGATGTGCTAACAGTTTTGACTTCTGTTTTTGACTTTGGTTTATGTTTTTTGGGGCATCAACAGGATTTTAATGAAACCTGTCAGTTAATATAGATGTCCTGGAATATCCTATCCCTTGACAATAATGAATAGAGTTTGCTGCAGTCAAAGTCATCAGTCAAAAAGCATCAGAAAAAATAAAAAGAGAGTATTATATGGCCTCCATTGTTTATATCACCAGTTACCAGAAAATACAATGTAAGTTTGTTACTACTTTACACAAAAAAAATATTTATACATTTAAAAAAGCACAAAAAAGTATATGATGGAATTAAAAAAGAATGGGAGAAAATTCCTACCTAGCCAAAATCTTGTGGAAAGCATTCCCAGATAAGTGTAAGCTGTTATAGCTGCAAAGGGGAGGGAACAACTACATGATAATGTCTATGCACTTAGAATGCAATGCCATATAAGTCCCAGTTGGTGTAATGGTCAGGTGTCCCAATACTTTTGGCCATATACTGTACTATATTTGAAGAAACTAAAATACTGAAAAACTGTAAATTCACAGAATTGTGGTAAATGCAGCCACAAAAATGAGGCCAGACCCCCGCAAATTGAATGAAAATAAAGTAAAAAGCTCAGATTTTTTGTCCGAAATTCTTGGGCCCACATTTACTCACACTCTCTAAACATTTTCTACCTTCTCTGCTAACTTCTTCTGTTTTTGCCGTTAACTTCCCCATCTTCTATATTTTATCTTATGCTTTTTCTTCTCTCTCCTCGTCTATCTTCAAACTGCTATATTCAATTTTGGCTGCATATTCGTGGACATAACCTGGCGGGGACTTCCACCAAAATGACAGCGCTCCTGAGAATGTTCTCTCCCTGATCCTTCAATCAGGGGAGAGGATGTCAGAGGTGAAAACGCCACCATTTTGAACCATCCTAACTTGAACTGAGGGCAACATGGTGGCACTTGCAGGACTGGGAAGAGGAT
Organism: Spea multiplicata; assembly: GCA_009364415.1. Taxonomy (NCBI): domain Eukaryota; kingdom Metazoa; phylum Chordata; class Amphibia; order Anura; family Pelobatidae; genus Spea; species Spea multiplicata. Next base: position 44,866 of record VKOC01019273.1, on the reverse strand, counting down.
GTCACTGCAAGCGTCACCATTTTGCCCTGAGTTCTGTAAGTAGGTCAGTACTGACTTAAAAAGGACAAATTCCCAACCTGAGTTTCTGCCTCACCCCACTGAAAAATTTCACATCAAGAATTAAAGTTGTAGATGTTGGTGTATTTGTAATGATATTTTATATATCACAATGGATGGAATTAATTAGTTTGGTCAACTGCAGACCTAAAATATTCCACTGAGTATATTCTTATAAACGCACTTTCCAATTTAATAAACATGCATCCCTGAGCATTGCCAGCAATTATAAAACAGTACAGAGTTCAGAAAAACAAGACAGAAACTGCCTAGATAGCCTGTGTACAAGACAATACATTATAATCTGTCATGGGGAAAATTGCTTGTTTAATATGTTTTAGAAAACAATAGTTTGCACTTTTTTTTGTGTGTATAATATATATATATATATATATATATATATGTATATATATACACACAGAAGTATATTGTTGGTTGTCATTCACTTAGTCTGAACTTATTTCAGGCTCTGAAGAACAGCATGCCCCTAATTTTGTCACTACAGAAACAGTATGGGTTGAACCTCCTACAGTTAAAAGGAAATGTTTAAAATCTAGCAATCTTCTCTTTACAAAGAACAAAATATGACTTACAGATCTATCATATCATTAAAAATATGTATCAGTGGGATCCTCCTTCAGTATAATGCTATGGTAATTCTTTGTGACTATATGAGTACAACCACTTTTTTTTTTCAAAACAATTCATTCAAAGAGGATAATGCACAGATGAAGCTCATAAAAAGAAATAAAGGGCAAACGGAAATACAGTGTACAAATACAATAAGTATGAATCAGTATCACAGGAGGCCCTTGTGTAAGAGAATACATATATAGAATGAGCCAGCAGAAAGGGTACATAATGCAGACAGTCCCGACATTAGCAGTTTATAATCAACGTCCATATAGAACGCGTGGCAGGTAAACAAAACATCCAAAAGTAGCAAACATGTAGTAATATAGCCCCATCACAACTCCTAAAGTACTCCCCCAACCATAGCCTGGGAAGAACAGAATCCCGGAATCGGGTAGGTCCCCTTTAGCACTTGAAAGCAGAACCAACCAGTGGAATGGAATGTATTATAAAGGGACAATTTAATGGAGTCATCTAGAACCGCAATAAAGGAAGACCATTTTTGGAAACAGGATTTAGCTTTTACTTCTCTATGCATAGCGGCTTCCAACCAGTCTAGCCAAAAAATACCATGTAACTGGGTAACATGTCGAGAAGAGGCGGGGATGTTTGTATCCATTGGGTCATTATGGCCTTTTTACCAATCGCTGATACAGTAAGCAGAATAGTTTTTTCTGCAGAAGAAAAGGGACGAGTATTTGAAGGCGGCAAGATACCAAAAAGAGCCCAATCCACTGTCAAGGGAAAGGTAACACCTAAAACCGTAGTAACATATTGGTGAACATCTTTCCAAAAGGTGGTAATGTAGGAGCAAGCCCAGAGGTTATGATAAAGATCGGCATCAAGCTCGCACACTTAAAACAATTAGAGCTATCACCCACCCGGGCCGCCACATAAATTTTCGGAGTCTTATATGCCCGGTGAAGAATCTTCAAAAACATTTCACTATAGGAGCGGGACACCAGGAGCTTAGAGTTTAACACTGTGGCGTCAATCAAGGTATCCGGGTCTATGTCAGGAAGGTCCATCTTCCAAGCGGGTAGGCCCTGTCTAAGGGACCCCCATGTAATAATAGGGCGAATTTGCCCATAGAGAAAGGACATGGTGAGGGAACTGGTAGGAGTACGCAGGGTTATATTATCAAGAGGATTGTTGTGGTCTTTAGGCGACAACATAGCAAGAATACTCATAACAAAACTGCAAAGCTGTAAATAATAAACAGAGATGGAAGAGAATTTCTCATGGAACTGCTGCCAGGTGAGAACACACGAGGTGGCAGGGGAAATAAAATCAGTTACAAGGCGACCCCCAACACACTCCAGTCTCCTGAAGACAGGAGCAGATTTACCATGCTGGAATCTGGGATTACGTACCATGGACACCTAGGGAGAATGAAAAAAATCCTAAACCTAAGCGTTTCCGTACCTGGGACCACGTCCTAGACGTGTGATACAAGAGTGGATTCAATCGTAAGTCACGTGGCCACAGGGGGGGTAGGCATATGTAGAAGGGAGGGCAACCGGATATCGTGAGAAAGTGGAGGCAAAATGGTGCTTGTCCAAAATCCAGTCAACTGCATATCAGTAATTGGCCGCTAGATTATATTCAGGCAGGTGAGGGATATTCAAACCTCAGTTGGATGTGGGTTGTTGTAATTTTATCAGTGCAATCCGAGACCGCTTACCGCCCCATAGAAAACGCTGGAGAGAGCGATGGTGGGCACGTATATTAGCCCGCCGCAACGAAAATTGGAAGCATATGAATAGGGTAGAGGAGTTTAGGGAACACAGCCATTTTATACAAGTGGCATCGTCCCGAGAAGGAAAGGGGAAATTTGGCCCAAGTTTTAAACAACTCGTCCACTTGGAAAAGGGGAAGAATATTTATCTTATACAGTTGGGAAAGAAAGGATGGGATCCAAAGACCCAGGTACTTGAGAGCCGAGGAGGCAGTCCAGCGGAAAGGAAAACGATCGCCCCAACTATTCCTGGCCTGAGGGAAAATTGGGAGGGCTTCTGTTTTAATTGCATTAATTAAAAACCCCGAAGCCCTATGGAACAATGAAAAAGGTCCATAAGACGGACTGTTTGGGATCAGAAAGAAATAAAAGGAGATCGTCGGCAAAAGCAACCACCTTCAACTCAGTGCCACCCACAAGGATGCCCTTCAGTTGATCAGAGCAAAGAATCAGACGAAGCAATGGCTCAATGGCTAAGTTAAACAACAACGGGGAGAGGGGGCAGCCCTGACGCGTACCTCTTCCCAACGGGAAGCGTGGCGAGTTAAGCCCATTAATGAGGAGTTGGGTGAGAGGGGAGCTATATAGAGATTGAAATAAGTGAGTAAAACAAATGCCAAAATGATGGAATTTTAAAAAGGACGTTAACTAATGCCACGAAATACGATCAAATGCCTTGTCGGCATCGCAAATAATGACAATGGCAGATTTTTTTTTGTCAACTTAGTGGAGACAATGGCCGAAATCAAACTGCGAACATTTTGGGTAGAGTGCTTCCCACGAAGGAAGCCTGTCTGAGATGGTCCGATCAACCTAGCCAAAATGGGTTAAAGGCGAGAAGCCATTATAGCGGTCAGAATTTTAAAATCCTGATTGAGGAGGGAAATCTGATAGAAAGACAGCAGCTCAGGGTCGCGATTAGGTTTAGCAATAAGGACTGTCCTGGAAAGATTAAAGTCCCGCAGAGGAGGTTCACCTGCAAGAAGACGGTTATATAGTTCCCGGAGATGAGGTAACAGATGGGGTGTTAAAATTTTATAATATTCTGTACTGAGGCCGCCAGGCCCCGGTGTCTTATGAGTTGGCAGAGACTTAATAATGGACCTAATTTCTTGTAAAGAAATAGGTGCTTCTAGGTGATCCCTATCCTGTTGGGTGAGCTTAGGGATTTGAGCCCGGCCGAAGGTGTCAAGCATTGCATCAAGAGCAATAGGTTCCGCGGTATAGAAGCTACTAAAATAGTCAACAAACAGTTGGGTGATTCTGGGGACGAGGTACGAGTTTGATCATGATCCCTCAAATGGGTAATAAATTGTCTCTTATATTTAGAGCGAGTGACCAAATTAGCCAGAAGTTTCCCTGCCCTGTTGCCCCAGGGAAAATATCCATTGCGCATATAGGCACAGGAAAGCTGCGCCGTCTCAGTGGCCCAAGCATCATACAATGCTTTAGTCTCTTTATAGACCTTCGCAGTTTCAGCAGATTGGGACAGGATATGGTTAGAGTATGCCCGAGACAGATCACGGCCTAAGTGCAGGAGCCGCTCAGCAGTCTCCCGTCTACGTCCCGCCATGTAGCTAATAATGTGTCCGTGCAACACAGGTTTAGAGGCCTCCCAAAATAGGTTCACATCGTCTATATGGGCGAGATTATCATCAACATAATTAAGCCACTCTCGTTCCAGAAGCGGAAGTCGTCGGAATGGAAGAGACTAGAGGGGAATCTCCAACTGAACGACGAGGGGTAGCAAGCATAAGATCTAGCCCTATCGAAGCGTGGTCTGAAATAGCTATAGGGAAAATGTGGACATCTTTGATCCTATATAGCGTCAGCGGTAAGATTAAAGTCTCCCCCCAGAAGCCAGGAAGGAGTACTGGCCTGAGTTCGGGGCATAGAGATTGGCCAGAGTAAAGGTGTCATCCCTCAATCGTATTTTCAGGATCCTATACCTGCCCTTAGGGACATACCTTTCTGCTTACACAGAGAACGGCAATCTAGTCATGAGGATAATAGAGGCACCCCTGGATTTTTTGGAAAAAAAGGTAGAGTAACAATTAGCGATCCAGGGGGCTGTAAGTTTATTAGTTACCGGGTAACACCAATGAGTTTCCTGTTAATAAATTATATCAGGATGAAGTTGGTGAAGACGAGTGAGAATTTTTTTTACGTTTCAGGGGAGTTAAGACCCTCCACATTCCAGGAGATGAGTCTAAAAGAGTCGACAGTATGCACCCTATCAGGTGAAAGTGTGTAAGGCAGGAGAATCAGAAGGCATCAGCCCAGACCCTTATGGGGAAATGGAATTCCAGAAAAGTAAACAGTAATCAATCGTCCCAGGGTGTCCCAGCGAGCCCCCAGCAAGACAGACTTATCAGAGCAAAAACATAATCGACAAACAGTTTGCCCGAAAAGTGAACAAGACCTCTTAATTTTTTCCCCAGTTTAACCCATCCCATGATGCGAGAACAAACGCACCAAAAAAACCCAACAAAACAAAAAAACCTCAAAACAATAGCACAAAAAACATAACAGATTCCAAGAAATATATTTTATTACTTGGAAGTAACCGAGGCAGAAGGAGGAGAACGAGGAGAAGGAGAAGCAAGAGGCGGGGACCCGGTGCCCCCCCGTGAGGCTTGTACGCGAGTCGGCAAATCCAGTTCATCAGCATCTTCCGGAGAATCGAAGAAAAAGGATGTACCAGCATGATGTATTCTCAATTTCGCTGGGTACAATAAGGCAAACTTTATCTTCTTGGTATACAACTCCGTGCAGACTGATGAAAACTGTTGTCTCTTTGCAGCGACTGCTGCAGAGAAGTCTTGAAAAAGTAACAGCCAGTGTCTTTGATAGCGAAGATCAAGTACTTTATGGTATGCCTAAAAGCGCCTATTTTTGTCCTGGAAATTCAGAACCCGAAAGATAATTGCGCAAGGTCGAGTCTGGGAGCTCTTATTGTCAGGTCTGATCCGATGAACCCTTTCCACAAGCAGTTTATCATAGGGAAAGGAAAGACCTAATTCTTTCAGCAGCCAATTGCTTCTCAGTTTCTGGTCTGCTGTGATTTTACAAATCTTCTAGACAGTCTTGTAATTGAAGGATAGCAGCCACTTGTGTAACGTTTCACCATGCGCTGGCTGGACTTGTTGATACGTTCCATTATTCATTTCATGTTTCCAGCCACCAGTGGCCGCCCTTGCCACTCAGAACCACTCTGACTCATTATCAGGTCCAGCTGCAGTTGATTCCATGATCAAGACAACCTTTATAAACCTGCCCAGCCCTGCAGTCTGGGCCTTGACATTAACGTTAGAGGACTACCTGCTTTGCTCCTGATCTGTTCCTGTTTTGGTTCCTGATTGGTTCCTGATTTGTTTTCCTGATTTGTTCCTGAGTTGCGGCCTGCGCCCCACTAAGTGGACTCCCAAAGCATGTGCCCTGCAAGTGGGCTTCCTGCCGTGTGCCCTGCAAGTGGGCTTCCTGCCGTGTGCCCTGCAAGTGGGCTTCCTGCCGTGTGCCCCGCAAGTGGGCTTCCTGCCGTGTGTTTCCTGATTTGTTCATGAGTTGCGGCCAGCGCCCCACTAAGTGGACTCGCACGAGGTGCCCCGCAAGTGGGCAACCTGTGCGTGTGCCCCGCAAGGTGGGAACCGCAAGTGGCTTCAGCCGTGTGCCCGCAAGTGGGCTCCTGCCGTGTGCCCCGCAAGTGGGCTTCCTGCCCCCGCAAGTGGGCTTCCTGCCGTGTGCCCCGCAAGTGGGCAAGTGTCAGTTTGTCGAGTTTCACGTCCAAGAGAGGAGAAATCAGATTGACAATATCTTGTGCCGTAAGTGGAGGCATACAGTCGTCAGGGGATTCGGCAAGGGGAGCCGGCTTCGCAGGATGAGGAGCAGGAGCAGGTTTGGAGGCTCCATGTGTCTTGTCCCATGCCTTCCCCTGTCTGGTAGAGGATTTAGGTGTGGGATCCATGTAACGTTCCATGGAGCCCGGAAGGCACCGGGCACCCCAGTCAGGAAAGAAGAAGGGAGAAAGAGAAGGGCGAGAGGGGAGGAAAAGAGAAAGAAGAGAAACTTGGAGGGTAAGAAGGGGTAAGGTACCAAGAGTGGTAGGAGACATATCACAACAGTTGCAGAGTAAGGTAAGCAATACGTTTAACAATATATAGTGCAGTGTAGACAGGATAAGGTGATCCACGCAAATAAGAAATACAGCGTGCTTCCTATGACAGTTCAAGTCAATAATAGACAACAGAAAACTATAATGGTGTATGGAGTCCAAGGAGACGTTTATGAAAGTCCATCAGCAGGAAGGAAACCAGAAGTCCCAAATCCCAGCCCCACCACCCAACCTATCTAGAGCCCACCCTAAACCCTTACCTAGCTAATAGCACAGAGCAACAAAATTAAAAAAAAAAGAAAACCCAGATCCCAACCCGGCCACCCAACCTAACTAGAACCCACCCTAAACCCTTATCTACCTAATGCCACCAGTGGAAAACCAAACTATAAAGGCCTAATAGCCACTTTGAGTCCAAAGCCTACCCCATCAATCGTGCCAGTTATGAGAAGCAGGTGGAAGAAGAAACCGGGAACAACCGGGCACAGCGAGGCCAGAGGGAGTCATTCAGTGTTGAGGTGCAGGTGCAGGAAAAGTCACCTCAACGTGATGAAGATGGAGGAGCCGCACCACCAGAATCACAGAAGCACCGCGTCGTGGGAGATCACTCCCGTTGGCAGCAGCGGGCCTTCAGAGGAGAGGAAGAGGACCAGGAGCCAGATTCGTCGTCACGAAGCAGGTAATTCAGTGTTGAGGTGCAGGTGCAGGAAAAGTCACCTCCACGTGATGAAGACAGAGGAGCCGCACCACCAGAGGAAGAGGACCAGTAGCCAGATTCATCGTCACGAAGCAGGCAATTAAGTGCCTTGAAAACGCAGCCCCATCCGAGACACCTCCGGCAGTGCGACAGCCAGGCCGGAACGGAGCAGTAGCGTCGTGGGTAGGGCAAGGCAAGACGAGCACCAAGCCCCAGTAGTGCTGGGGATATCAAGGGACAATGGAGGAGGCAGGTAGAGGACCCCGGATGGGTAAGACGTGCAAGGTCCTGTAGTGTCAGGCCTAAAGCCCCAGACTAGGCCTTGACTCCCGGGCCGCAACCACGTTTTGCTAGAAAATATGTCCCATCAGCCGGAGAAAAGAAAATAACGGCAGGCCGGTAAAGATAACAGTCCACCAATCACCCAGAGGGGATAAGTAGGTGCCGTACGGCCAAGAAATCTGCAGATGGGGATGGATAAAGGCTGAGGTGACAGAGCGCAGCTAAAAAGCGGCCATCGGTAGGGCCCGGCACCCGGAAGTCCAATAGTACAACCACTTTTGAAACAGTAAAGTCATTCCTTGGAAACTGTGAAAAGAAAAAAATTCTAAAAATAAAATAATTTGGTGTATTCACAGATATAATACTGTTAAAGTTAGCAAAGCAACACCTTCTATTTGCCACTATTAAAATGTTAATTGAAACATATATAATACTAACACACATACACAAACACCATATGCAGCCACACACAGTCATACTAACAGCATTCACTCACACACATACTCTAACACTATACGGGAACACGCATAGACTCAAACAGATTGACACCATACATCTCTCCCTCTCTACCTGAGCAGATACTGGGGAGAAGCAGGCCAAGAAAGAATGCAAAAGAAAGAGCAATAAAAGGAAAGACAAGTAGCAGAGCTGTTGGCAGAGAAAGTAGAGAGATAGGGAGAGTGAGAGAGTATGAGCAAGAGTAAGAGAGCGTTAAAGTGTAAGAGAGCGTTAAAGTACACATGAGCGTGTGAGAGCAGGCTTGAGCGTGAAAAAATCAATACATTGCAAATAAAAAATTCAGAGCTCTCTGGTTTATTTTAATTTTTTGTTGGGATTCCTCCTTGTCTTTGGAACATGGTACAAACTAACGAAATTGGCAAATTTTAATTTGTACTAATCTAAATGCACAAGCCCTCCTTAGCCCACAGTTGTTATAATTAACACATAGTTTCGTGGTGTGAATAGATACACAAATAAATAAAACATATATTTGCACCTAATTGTTATGTTTTAGAACGTGTATTTCCTGGCTATAAGAGAACTAAAATTGCTTAAGAAGATACTATGCATATAAAACTAATCTGTGTGCATCCAATATTTGTAAGGATTATTGTTTAGATTCAAACCTAAATTGTTGTTAATTAAAATATTTGTGATGCATAATGAAAATCAATTCTATATTTGTAGATGGATTATTAAACATTCATGTAGCCTATGCTGTATTTTTTCACCGACATGTTATTGAGTGTATATATCACAGAAGCCGTCAAGCTCATAATCGTGATGTTAGAGATAATGAGAGCTAATTAGGTAATGCTAGAAAGAGCTCACCACAGAGCCATGCTATGTTTCAATTATCTTGGATGATCTCAATCATTCTTGAAAATAGGCAGTTGTTTCTCCCTATAACAACTAGTCCTAGATGTATAAGCTTGCAGATGTTCAAAACACACAATTAGTGAAATGTGCATTGTAGAATTGTAACAAAGAGGTATTTGACTTGAGAAAACATCATTTGAAAATTATGCTTAATGCTGCAACTATAAGATGGCATTTTATCCAGACTGGGAACATTTTAATGTGTTTGCCTCTAATTATCTTTTGTTCTTCTCTATTCTGTATGTGTCAGCTGCAAGTTTAAAATCAGGGTATCAGTGCCAGCTGCTGTCCATCTTTCGGGAATATAGATTATTTTTTTGTCTTGTGTTTATTATAATAAATTAACCTTTAAAGACTGTATATGCTTTAAAGACTTTTTGTACATTTCTGAGCAGTGATGTTCAGGCCAGGTCAGATTACATCTTCTAAAAGCACCATATTAGTTGTAGGTCAATTAGGCAGAGGTTGTATGATTGATGAAAAATAAAGCAAAACATCCTTGTATCTTCACTCAAGACAAGATCAAATGGAAAATAGAAAAAAATGAAACAGTAAAAAAGAGAAATATCTATCTCCTTTTCCTGGACAAGATATTGGTGTGTCAAAGCGCATGCACATGATTTCCATTTTATGTTTACCTTTAACCTATACAGTGCCAGTTACATAGGCGATATATAGCAGGTTAGTTCAGAATGGCAATGTATGTATGTATCTGTGTCCTGTACTTAGTGACTGCGGAAAGTGATCAGTAAAATACTTTTCTCTAGTGCAGTAGGGCTGCCAATCACTAGCCATATTCTCCCATTAAAACTGACATCTTCCGCATTAACTCTACATGCACGACTTCTGTTAAAGATGAAAGCCCTATGTTTATGCATTATATGCATTTCCTGAACAAGAAAAATAAGACTAAAGAGGCGCATTTAAAGAGTCCCTGCGAGACCTGACTATACCTGACTATACTATACAGAAACTTGTGTTGTGATTTTTTTCCAGTTGTAGTTATTTCTCAATTTTTTCAACATCGGCTTCTACCAAAGGCATTGTCAGGGTATGTACTGCAGATTTATCTCCATTTACCATAATATCTTCGATAAGATTGCTATGTAATCTTACTTTCAGCTAATGTAGGATGTAATGCACACTTGCTACTTGCAGTGTGTGGTCTGTACATATACTTCTAACAAACTATTATCTCACAGTTCCCATTGCTATCTGAGCACACAGCAGAATTGCAATGTGATGTGGCAGCAGATGTCACAATAACATTACAGGATATTTTTCATCTTTGCTTAAGTGAAGAAAAAAAAGGTATAAAGGCATTAAGTATTAGGTATCGGAACATTATCAATCTTTTTTAAGCAAATGCTGTGGTGACACAAAAACGATAGATTAGGTCGATATTACCGATTATAAGACGACCCCCCAAAATTTTAATATTGATTTTGGAAAAAGAAAAAGCTTGAATATTAGAAAAAATGTTACTAGTAAATATTAATTGACATTTAAACTATTTTTTATGTTTAATAAAACTATGATTGAGAAAAATTCATTTTTTGTTTTTATTTCCTTGTATTTGCCAACCTGCCCCAGTTATGCACATCTGCCCCCCAGATATGCCTTATACCCCACTCTACCTCTCTGATATGCCACTCTGCCACAGATATGCTTATACCACCTATATGATACTCTGCCTCCCTGATATTCCTTTTAAACCCCTATATGCCACTCTGCCCCCAGATATGCCTTATACACCGCCTATGCCACACTGCCTCCCAAATATGACTTTTAACCCCCTGTATGCCACTCTGCCCCCAGATATGCCCTATATATCCCATATGCCACTCTGCCTCCATGATATTCCTTTTAACCCATATATGCCTCCCTGATATTCCTTTTAACCCCAATATGCCACTCTGCATCCCTGATATTCCTTTTAACTCCCTATATGCCACTCTGCCTCCCTGATATGCCTTTTAACCCCACATATGCCACTCTTACCCTCCCAACTTACCAGTGCATCCCTAGACTTGTCCCCCGTGCTTCAGATTCCTTGGTGTCTATTGGGGCAGCCGGTGGAGGTCTGCACGGTGCTCGCAAACAACCTCCGCTGCTGCTGCCGGCACTTCCGCCGGGGCTTCTATGGTGGAGCACCGGAAGGTCATGTGATGCCGGCACTCCGTCATAGAAGCTCCAGAGGAAGTGCCGGCAGCAGCAAAGTTTGTCTGCGTGCATCGCACAGACATCCACTGGCTGCCAGAAAGGAGGATACAGGTCCCCTGCAGTGCTGCAGAGGATCTGGATCTTAGTCTTGTAGTCAGACCTTTATTTGAGGTCTGATTAGAAGACAACCCCGAATATAAAACAATGGTTATTTTTCAGAGCATTTGCTCTGAAAAAAACCTGGTCTTATAATCGAGCAAATACGGTATTAAATGTTTTTGGCTTTGTCAAGAAATCGTGTTTAAACATTATCAAACTCTAGGTATTTAATTTCACATATTGTCTGGGAAACGTCAATTATTGAGCACAACATTTTAAGTATGGAGTACACTTCGGCACCAGCCAAGTCTTCGTGTTTGCCTACGTGAAAAAAGGACGAATATTTGTATATGTTCTTCATGTTAATTTTTATCTTTGTTTTCTGAAGGTTTTCTAGAAGGGGTTAATAAGGGGTTCACGTGGTTACAGTAGCTTTGGCACCAGGATCTTAAAGGTCTCCTCTGCCATCAACCAATGAAGGGCAGCTCCTAGGCCAAGTTGTTCAGAGCAGTTATCTCAGACTCAGACAACCACTCTGTGCAACTTGGCTTGGGTGAAATGAGGATTTTAGTCCCCCTGCCAAAGGGCAGGGCAAGGTATACCTCGGAGCAACTTGGCCTAGGACAACAAATGGCTTCAGCGCCAGGATTTTAATTTTAATGGTCTGTAAGGGAGAATATTTAGGTACAAAACAGAATCAAGTCCAGAAAGCGTATCCTTTAATTCTCCCAGTCCCTACTGTTGATTCCAAACACATCACATTAAAGCTATTTCAAATTAGTTGGATAAACTATAATAAACTATAATCATTCCCCTATTAATGCTATAGCTATCTATATTCTGCTTTGCAAAAAAAAAAAAACCTTACAAACATCAAATTCATGTTTAACCTCTTCTGTCCCAGGGATTTTGTTACTGGAGCATTTTTGCAGTATGTTGGTTCAGCTATTATTACCCTTTCCTGGGAATAGTGTACACATGTAGACTATTTATTGTTTTTTCAAGTAGAGAGAAGGCTTTTTTTTTATACCATAGTTAGAAAATTAGCTGAATAGTTAGGATGAGAAATGTAGTAAAAACAAGCGGAAATAACCAATTTTGTCCCCCTTTTTTATTTTTATTTTTTTCCCCTCTGAAACCTCACAAAATTAGGTAAAGTGACGGAAAATCCCCTTCAGATTTATCAACTCAGGTGTCCTGAAATACTTCATTTGTATATATATATCTTTTTTAGTCTGATCCTATTCACTGTTACGATACTAACTGCTTGGCTAAACTTCTGACTCGAAAAGGATGCGAAAAATGCAGTGGCTGCGTTACCTGCAGCCACATGATTCAAACCAAATCATTTCAACATCCACCTACAAATAAGCAGTTTGACATTAATCACCTGGAAATCCGAGTTTGTTGTATATAAAATCACATGCCCGTGTGGCCTCTGCTATATTGGTAAAACGGACTTGACAATACGGGACAGAATCCGGGGACACTGGTCGGTCAGCTATCAATACAGCGTTCCGTGATGGAACAACTGATAAGCCAGTGGCTAAACATTTTTTGAGCTAGAAACACCACTTGAACTCTTTATGCTTTGTAGCCATTGATATGGTCCCCCCTTGAGAAGAGGAGGTGACAGAGCCAAGTTATTAAGACTCTTAATACCCTCACACCAATGGGACTCAATGAATATGTTTCTTTTTCCTCATTTTTGGACACTCGATGAAATTGAGCATAATACTTTTTCTATGGACTTATGCTTGTTGCATTTATGAAATCTCAATATGTCCTGTTTTTTATTCATTGCATGCATGATATTTCTTTACCCTCTGCAGAATTTCCTGCCTTTACCAAATTTTGTCTATTATAGATTCTTGTGGTATGGTACTATGTATTTTTTAAACATACACATTTTCATTCTACGTGCACTATTTAGTTGCTATTTCACTGTTAGAATATTCTTTGTCTTGAATAATCTAATCTTCTCCAGTGATCAAACAGCAATCAAGACCACAGCTTCAATGTCTATTAATTAGGTTTATTAGATAACAAATTGTCAATTCATACAAATTCCAATGCTGGAACAAATGTTGATAAAAAGGTATTGTAGGCTCAGTATCTTGGTGAGATGTAGATGAGAGCGTGGAAAGAGCGTAGAAAGAGTGTAGAAAGAGACCATGTGCTTGTAGTTATGCCAATTTATACCCCTTTACATTAGGTTAGGGTATACATAAAGGAATCCTATTGGAACAGTAATATGATACACCAGCATCCCACAGAAGACCCTCTAAGCTACGTCACTTAACTGATACCATATGTTCCTAGAACTCAAGTTACATTTAGGCCTAAAATGTGCAGAACAAAATAAAAGTATAAAAATTATTTCTTACATTTCCCCCTGTTTATGGTTATGTACCATAAGTAAATGTTTGCTGTCCATTCATACAACATTCGTATCACATCCGTATCACATTCAGTGAGTGCAGGAAGATATGTAGGAAGATAATATTACTATAAAAAAGGATCTGTGGAAGACTGATGCATCCTACGTCTTAACGTTTCCCTTAATACGATCTCTCCTTGCTTTATCCTCTCTCGAATAGTTAAATACGATTTTCTTATTCTACATAATACACATATTTGAAAAATAATACATATAAAAGATACAAATAAAACAATAATAAATGGGTGTAACAAAACATTGGTAACAGCGGAGCCAACAGATGATTTTGCCATAATTTCTGTTGACTTAGCAAAGTTTTTCCACCAAGATGTACCTGAGACTATTGACCATTCATGTTGTTTGAGTATACCTTGCTCATGTTGAAATACAATCTGTGATATATTAAAATTACAAATTATTGTTATAAATTTACCATCTAAAAGGAGAGGTTTGGAATGGAGATAGTTTACCTGAAATGGACTTGATTCTTTAAAGATTTTGTTTTCACACACAGATATTGTTGGTGAGATGACATTTACACCTACACATTTCCTTTCAGAATTTCTCAATCTTAAACAACACTGATAATTCCCATTGTCATTGAGAGTAGGCTGGTCTTCTCAGACCATTCTACTCTACCTACTAGACCCATATGTATCATTCTGGAATTTACATTAGAAAAGCTTCCCAGGAACTCATCATCCTTAGTCCATGTCATTAAAGACTCAGGAGGTAACACCGACTCAATACTACATGTCAACACTAATTGATCCCTTCCTTCTAGGATCTCTATAGAATTAGGAAATACTTCTATATTAGGAATAATCAAATCTGTTACAGTTATTGCCATTTCCACATTTACAAACTTTGAATCCCTAAATGCTTGTATTTTCCATACTATAGGTGTATTTGACATGTTATTTTTTAGTATTGTTCCTGGTTGCAGAAATTTATACCATACTTGTTCCGTGTATAATACCTTTGTTCTAGTTTCTCCATCTTTAGTTACTGTCAAACCTGGAGTATTTGGTGCTAGATCTCCAGACCAATCTACTATCACATCACCATGTATAACTACACTCAAGTACGCTACTTCATTTATAATATGATCCCAAGACCCAAATTTATCATCATCTTGTGTGTAGGTCCCTTTAGTCCAACTAAATAAATGTTTAGGCTCTATCATAACATTTAACCTCACATTACTATGTCTAGTAACGTTAATTCTAATGTTACATACTGATAAGTACCCTTTCATTACACCAAAACACACATGACCATTGAAATCATCAATTTCTCTTTTCTTAATTATTATGTAATGGCTAATTTTAAGGAACCGTTGCAACAAACATGGATTGGCTGACACAAGAAAAAGTGCTCAAGCAATTAAATACTGTTAAGGTAGACAAGGCCCCTGGACCGGATGGTATACACCCAAGGGTACTGAAGGAACTAAGCCTAATTCTGGCCCAGCCACTATTGCTAATCTTTAGGGATTCTTTCAGCTCGGGCATAGTTCCATTAGATTGGCGCAAGGCAGATGTTGTGCCCATATTTAAAAAGGGATCAAAATCTCAACCGGGCAATTACAGGCCAGTAAGCTTAACATCGGTAGTGGGGAAATTATTTGAAGGGTTGCTAAAGGTATACATTCAAGATCATATCTTGATCCATAATCCAATTAGTAGAAGTCAACATGGATTTGTGAAAGACCGGTCTTGTCAAACCAACCTATTAGCATTCTATGAAGAAGTTAGTAAAAATATAGACCTGGGGTTGGCTGTAGATGTGATTTATCTGGACTTTGCCACGGCGTTTGATACGGTTCCGCATAAAAGGCTACTCTATAAATTAACAGAAATAGGCTTAGGAGCAAATGTCTGTATGTGGATCAGAAATTGGCTAAAAGATAGAATGCAGAGGGTTGTTGTGAATGGATGTTTCTCAGCCTGTACGCAGGTATTAAGTGGAGTGCCTCAGGGGTCTGTCCTCGGTCCTCTTCTTTTTAATTTATTTATAAATGATCTCCCAAGCTGCATTAAGAGCCATGTCACAGTTTTTGCTGATGACACAAAATTAGGCCGGGTAATTCAGACTAATCTTGATGTTTCTTCATTGCAGGAAGATCTAGACAGAGTTGGGGACTGGACGTGCAAGTGGCAGATGAGGTTCAATATAGAGAAATGCAAGTTATGCATTATGGTAAAAATAATAAAAATGCAACCTATTCTTTAAATGGAATATCCTTGGGGGAAACTACCAATGAGAAGGATTTAGGAATAACGGTTGACAACAGACTTGACAACAGTGCGCAATGCCAACAAGCAGCTGCGAGGGCCAATAAGTTTTGGCATGCATAAAAAGAGGTATTGATTCAAGGGAGGAGGATATCATCTTGCCTCTGTACAGGTCATTGGTAAGACCTCACCTTGAATATGCGGTACAATTCTGGGCACCGGTCCTTAAAAAGGACATTATGGAATTAGAAAAAGTGCAAAGGAGGGCTATGAAATTAATAAGGGGATTGGGAGATACTAGTTATGAAGAGACACTAAAAAAGTTAAAATTATATACACTGGAAAAACGGCGTCTCAGAGGGGATATGATAACATTATATAAATATATGCAGGGCCAATATAAAGAGCTCTTCAGTGACCTGTTCATTAACAGAAATATACAAAGAACAAGAGGTCACCCTCTGAGACAAGGTCATTGATATAGATATTGATAACAGTGGACGTAGTACAGAACCTTAAGGAACTTTACTGACTACTTTTGTCCATTTAGATAATTTACCATTAATGCAATTCTCAGAACTCTATCTTTAAGTCAGCTTTCAATCCAGGTGCAAACAATATTTCATAAGCATTTCTCTTTTTAATTTGTATAGCGGGCATTTGTGAAGAACTGCATGCAGTGATGCTGCAAATCACATCTACTGAAAGACCTGGATGAGATTTTGTTAATTTGTGCTGTCCTAGTGCCTAGTGTCCTAGCACTTTACTTACTGTGGAAATAAATTGAACTGTTTCATTTTTGCTTATCCAGATATAAAACATCCTCCTGAATTTGTAGACACTTCAGAGGACAAAACATTCTAGGCCCAGAAATCAGTGAGAGGAAAAGTAAAGGTATTGTGTTATTTACGCTATTTCAATAAGCAGATCTTATCACAAAGGTATAGTTGCAGAATGTTGGATGATGGTTGGGATCTTCAGAGTCTGTGAAACCCAATTTAATTGTAAGGCCTGATTTTTTTACAGGGGGCAGTTCCCTTTGGTTTCACAGTTCTCCCCCCCGTTACCCCCTTCACAACAAAGCCCATACATGTACGGGCTCACAATGCAATGCATTTGTGACAAAGCCCGTACATGTCCCAATTAACACAGGCGCAGGATGACCACGTCAGGAACCTACCTCAGTTCCCCATCATCTGCGGGGGGCTTTACCCGGCACAGACTCTCTGGGATCGCTCCTTAAACCCAGGACATATGCCACAGACTTTGTTAAAGTGAGGACTACCATTTCACTTCTTACAGGAGCTCTGATGTCCTGGGCTAATCACCTCCTACAGGTAAATCACCCAATCATTAGACACCTTATATGAGGACCCACACAGAACCGTAACAGCAGACACCACATTAAGACCCGTCGAAGAATACATATCAGAGTTTAGAGGAGTGGCTGTTGAGACCCAATAGAATGAACCTGCTCTTGTTAACCATTTCCGCCTGGGCCTTTCTGAAATTTTCAAAGATGAACTTGCTAGAGTAGGCATACCAGAAACTCTGGAAGGTCTGATCCAGCTGGTAACCCAGATGAACAGGCAATTTCGAGAACGGCGCCTAGAACACTCTAGTGATTCAGGTCCTCCTCCCCACTCCAATCCCGTTAGCCAATCTACTTTGACTTCTGTTCCTGGAACAACCGAAGAACCTATGTTAATAGGCATGGCTCGTGGTCCATTATCATCTGCTGAAAAGGAAAGAAGGAGCAACGCTAATCTTTGCCTCTACTGTGGAGGTCCGGGTCATGCAGCACTCAATCTAGCACAGTTTTCAACCTAGCACAATCACCTATGTTTCCTGTTATTTTGGGTTTACCATGGCTTCATCTTCACAACCCCCACATCAATTGGGCTACAGGTATGTTGTCCTTTTCTTCAGTTTTTTTGTACCCAACACTGCCTTCTCTCCACACGTCTACCATCATTGCATACCATTTCCATCCACTCCATCTCCCAATACCCCTGGTATACCTGCTCCATACCAGAATTTTTCTGCAGGGGCTGGTATCTTTTTTGTGGGGGGAAAAAGATGGTAAACTCAATAAAATAACTATTAAGAATAAGTATCCGCTTCCTTTTATACCTGAATTGATGGACAGGCTTCATGGGGCACAGATCTATAGTAAAATTGATTTATTGGGTGCCTATAATTTGGTTTGGATGAAAAAGTGGACTGAATGGAAGACAGCTTTCCGAATGTGTTACAGTCATTTCAAATACAGAGTCATGCCATTCAGTCTCTGTAATGCCCCAGCCACATTCCAACACTTTCTTCATGACATCTTCTGAGACTTATTGGACTCCTGTGTTATCATTTATCTCGATGATATACTCATTTTCACTTACGGAACATAGGAAACATATGGCCCATGTGCTCACATACTTACAGGAGAACCATCTATACGCAAAACTGGAGAAATGCACCTTTGAGACAACAAAAATAGAATACCTCGGATTCATCATCATGTATATCGGAAATGGGGCGCATAAACATGTGGAAAAAATAAAATACAATAGTGTAATAAGTTCAACCTCCAATGGTATATAGTTATGTAAGGTGCACTCACAAATGTAACATGGCTCATCAAAAGTGAATAACTTTAGTTTCTTCTGAAGATCTGAAATACAGATAAAAAACCACCCAATGGTGCAGTATCCTGTTATATATTTTAATATGTAAAATCAGGAAAACTCACAGAAAAGTTGGCATAACAGGTAAGTTATGCATACAAGCTTAAGCATAAAAACTCCCAACCAAACCCGGATGGATATAAAGGTCCTTAGTATCTGAACGCGTTTCGCCAAACTTAAATAAATGGCTGCCTCGGGAGAAAGAAATTTACTACAAATGAAAATCCGGTAAAATGCTGCAGTCTGTATATCCTCGCGTAGCTGCTCCGTTTAAAGAGGTTCCCTGTGGCGTCCTCACGTCCTTCCGTCATCGCGCAGGGCCGTCCCTCCACGTTTGTATCCATCTCGGTGAAGGTCTGTTAGATCTCTGTCTCCGCTTACAGTTTTCAATAACGTTTTTAGTCTGTGTCACGATCAGGCAGGAGGGGGGAGGGATTTCCTCTCTCATATTTGCTCTGCCTTCTCTCTCACCACACAACGGCAAACAGCGGCTCAAACAGAAGGATAACAGACAGGGTAACGGAGCAAATCAATAAATGATAAAAACATTATTTGTCTTATGTTTTCTATATTTTATATAATCAAAATGTATATTGTGACCCATTGATATAAAATGAAGTAATAGAGTTATATCTTCCAAGATGATTAAGAGATTATATTATGAATGTAAATCCAGATAACTAGAGTGGGTAAGTATCTATATTGTATATAAGGATTAAAGTGCAAGGCTGCATAAATATGGATCATATTTCAATGTATATAATAATTAGAAATTATTATAAAAAATAAAAAGCATGTACATATTTAGAATAAATAATTTATATTAATAATTATATTCGGATGATGTATATATATTTATAATTTACTATCAAATATCCATATAAAATTAGTTAATAGATATTCAGTTGAGTTTTCCTGATTTTACATATTAAAATATATAAGAGGATACTGCACCATTGGGTGTTTTTTTTTTTATCTGTATTTCAGATCTTCAGAAGTAAAGTTCTTCATTCTTGATGAGCCTTTTCCATGTTATACTTGTGAGTGCATCTTACATAACTATATACCATTGGAGGTTGAACTTATTACACTATTGTATTTTATTTATTTTTTCCACATGTTTATGTGCCCCATTTCCGATATACGTAGTATTTGAACATTTGTGAGGAGTGTTGACTGGGAGCTGCAGAAAATGTAGGATATATTTATATTTATTTTCACCTTTTTCATGTGGCAGGTGGTTTCTTTATCCTTTATTGTCACTTTTTTCATCATCACACCTGGTCACATTGAGATGGATCCAAAAAAGGCTGAAGCTATCTTGCAATGGCCCACGCCAACTTCAGTCAAAGCAGTACAAAGGTTTGTGGGCTTCGCTAACTTCTACAGATGGTTCATCAACAGTTAATCCCGGATTATACAACCCATCACCCAACTGACCAAGAAACAGATGCGTTTCACTGGACTCCATAAGCACAACATGCATTCGAGACGTCAAAACAAAAAATCACCAACGCGCCTGTTCTTGTCCTACCTGACCCTGAGAAAGCTTATTATCTGGAGGTAGACACCTTCAAGACAGCAGTAGGTACTGTATTATCACAAAGACACGGAGTTGAGGAAACCCTGCATCCTGTATCCTTCTACTCCAAACGGCTCAGTCCTGCAGAGTGTAATTATAGTGTCAGTGATCATGAACTACTTGCCATCAAGATGGCTTTGGAAGAATGGCATCACATGTTGGAGGGGGCCCAACACCCTATAACAGTATTTACAGATCAACGTAATTTGGAATACCTCCGAACAGCACGAAGATTGTTTCCTAGACAGGCACGTTGGGCTCTTTTCTTCACTCGGTTCCAGTTACATATAACATACCGACCAGGCACCCGCAATGGTAAGGCAGATGATTTATCCAGATTGTATGAAGATCAGTAAAAAGATCACAGATACAGGAGACACTATCCTTCCAGCTAGTCATTTCCATATCCTCAAGGATATCCAGATCCATAGTGACTCTCTGTGAGCCAGCAGAACCTTCTGGTAGCCTAAGATGAGACAAGATGAGACAAGATGTCACTACATATGTTCATTCTTGCGACACTGAGCAATAAATCAGACAGCCAAAACTACTGGTCTCCTACAACTTCTAGCCATACCAACATGGCCATGGGAAGACATTACAGTAGACTTTATAGTCTATCTACCCACCTCCAAACAACACAACATCATCATGGTGAACCATCGAACGTCTCGATGGTTCGATGGTACACTTCATTCCTGTTCACCACTTACCAACCGCTACGGAGACAGCTGACCTATTTATACATGTCTTTCATCTTCATGGTGTACCGCGATCGGTCCTATCTGATTGAGGGGTACAGTTCACTTCCTGTTTCTGAGCCGCTTTCTGTCGAGGCCTGCAACTCAAAAGGCTGTTATCTTCCGCTTATCACCCACAAACCAACTCAGAACAAATAGTACAATCTATTTAGCAGTTCTTTTCATTAGTTTTTATAGATGAGTAAAAAAATGTTAAGTAAAAGTCAGAAAAAGTCCTTTTATTCTAACGTTTTCACCATATTTTATACTTTTTTATAGTATGATCTCGTATGATACAATCAAAATAATGACTTCTAAAGAAATTTTTTTCTCTTTTTGTCCTGAAAAAAACAATATATAACTTGTGTCGGTTCAGTAAACGGGAAAGAAGAAAATTACAACACGAGCACCGCAGAAATGTTAAAATAATTATTGTCATGAAGGATACAAAAACATGAAATCAGCCATTGTCACAAAGGGGTTAAGGCAGAACCTTTTACATACACACTGGCAGAACTGGAACTTTATCATCTAAAAGTTTTTGCAGTAAATTTTTTTATTCCATTATATCGAATGGATATTTGGGCCTTCGAACACTTTTGATTTGTGGGATTTTAATACAAATAATGTGATAAAAAATGATTTATAGTTATTTGGATGGCAAATAGTGTGACTCAGGTATTGACTGTTGTAGCTTCGATTCTCCGGGCCAGGCTTAACTCCCCATTCAAACCCCCCAATAATGACACCACACCATAAATATGGATGAGAAAAGGCCACAGCCAATTTTATTTATTAGAGTCATTGTCACGCCAAAACCTGAAACAATAAACATAGGTGCGTTAACAAGGACAATGACTCAAACACCAACATGTAAATATATACAATAAACACTCAAGCTTGCCAAGCAATCCAGGTACCATAACCAAAAACCACTTAAGGAAGGGACATACCGAGATGCCCCCACCCTGACCTGAGGTTCCCAGCACTGACAGCCAAGAACCTCCCACCAGATGTTACCAACCATTCACTTACCACCACATTAACCCCCTGGATACCTGGCAAGCTGCCGCCCCACAGACTGTGACAAACGACACAAACCTACAAACAAAAGAAAAAAGGGAGGGAGGGTGGGACACGCAACCAGGTAAGCTAACCACAAAAAATGGTTCCTGAGCCTGGGAAAGCAACCACTTATATAATCTACCCCCAACTCCACCCCCAAAATTCCCGCCAAAAAGCCTACCCCTCCTCCGCACAACAGTCAAGGCCCACTATAGCCCATGCTGGCCCCCCCGTGGGCATCAGTATGAGGGATGCGTGTAGGTACAAGAGCTCGACCATGAGATAAAGTATCTTCATAAAGTATATTTGGCTGGTATCCAAATGTTTCCAGGACTGCTTTTCATTCCCAGCCTGGATCTGCCTGTGGATGTATGCCATCTGGCCCTGGGGCTTTATCCATTTTAATTCAATTTAGCAGTTTTATCACCATGTCCTGTGTAAGTCACATGTTCTGTTTATAGCATTTATTTGCAAACTTCCAAAATATTAGTTAGTGTTCTTGTCCTTAATGTATTTAAAAAATGGGATATGTCTTGCTGTCATTGGCTATCCATTTCTCATATTCTAATTTAGCCATTCTAATTGTCCTTTTGCATTTTTTCTTACATCTAAACACTAAATTTGACTACAAATAAGAACTATTGACCAATCTAGTCTGTACTGATGTAAGGTCTCAGTCCTTCGTGGATTGTCTTAGTATTTTTTTTACTCCTATACAATCCAGGTTTACATTCCCTGCTGATACCCACCAGAATGTCACTGGGGGACAGGAGAGACCCTCCAGAGAGAAGGCTCCCCCTTCTGGCTGATCGCACAGCTTGAGGTCCAGCAAAAGCTTCAATAACACTACATACAGATGGGAGGCCGAAATAAATATTTCCACTGCCGCCTGTGCTCTGGTATTAAGGAGCGCCCTTAACAGACCAGAACAGAATAGCACTTCCCCTGTCTCCGAAAAAACCTGCTTACACATATGCAACACATACATGTTACCAATACCACATTCAGGCCTACAATATAAAATAAATTGTACCTTCTCATGCAACGCAAACAATGTGGTACATCTCAAAATGTGTGTATGTGAAACAGGGCAGACCCTAAGAAGGCGGATAAATTCACATAGATTTAATGTTAGCAGAAAAGAGACAGACACACCTGTAGAAGACCACTTCTGCCAAAATGGACACAGTATCAAAGATCTAAGGATCACCATATTAATAGAACTTCCAGACACGAATAGAAAGGAATATATGGGAATACAATCTAATGCTAAAATGTGACACCTTTAATTCAGGATCGAGATAATCGAGATAAAAATTCATATCACACTATCCACAGAAATGAAATATCCCCAATATACTTGTGCCAAAATCTGGTGGTTTTGTAATGACTATAGAAAGTTGAATATGATTTCCAAATTTATGTTTTCTAGGGTTGATGAACTAATAGAGAGGTTAAGTAACAAAATAAATACTAGGTAGATCCCCTCACTGAACAAGTGAGAACAAAGGCAACCTTTTTTAAACCACAGTATGTCCTCTTTCAATACAGCATAAGGTATTAGCACTTGGGCTACATGGGAATCATGCAACCTTCCAGAGAACGATGTGATTCTAAAAACCCCATAAATGTTATGCAACATTATACCTCTGTGATGTGAT
Organism: Spea multiplicata; assembly: GCA_009364415.1. NCBI lineage: Eukaryota > Metazoa > Chordata > Amphibia > Anura > Pelobatidae > Spea > Spea multiplicata. Next base: position 21,300 of record VKOC01019273.1, on the reverse strand, counting down.
AATAAATAGTTGAATTACAATGATTCCATTTATTAGCTTTACAAGCTTTCAAGACCAACTTGCTAGGTCCTTAGACGTTAATGAGGCAAAAGCAAAATTTCTTAATTACAAAAGTGCAATTCACAGCTCAAGAAAAGACAAAATAAACACTGAGGTATTGAAGAATTTTCTTTATAGTAAATCAGCCAGTCTTCATTCAGAGCAACGTTCATCAGTACACTTCCTGGTTAAGGGGGGCATAAAACCATTTTGACACATGCGAGATCCATTTGTAAGACATATATAACTGGCATATCAGTTTGACCTCCCATATTTTTCTATCTCTTTGGGTGGTTAACAATCCAATTAGTACCAAAAGATTCATGTCCTGGATGCTGTGCCCAGGTTGACAGATAGTATCCTTTTAACTATTTCAGTATTGAAGATACCACAAGGTACTGTAAAGAAATGAAGCAAAGAATGTCCTAAAAAAAACCATTCACAACTGGACAGCCATATTTTCTTCCTGAACAGATATAAAAACCTCATCCCTAAAGGCCTAATTTTATAGAACCGTACTCTGCACACCTACAACAGCCAGTATACGCAAGGAATGTGTAACAGGGACATAACGATATCTGCTCACAGTAAACGACTGAAACTAGGCCCGGACTGGCCATAGGGCACACCTCACGTTGCAGTCATTCACAGGATGGCACTAACAATAAAAAACAGAATGAGTTCACGGAAAGTCTATCCAGACTCTCTTGAGAACTCTCAAGCTCCTCCTGCAGGTTGAATGCAGGTACTGCATCCAACCATGCAAGGTCAATGAAGTGATTAGAATTTTTTTTTTTTTAAATTTAAAAAAAAAATTAAAAAATTATTGTTCAAAAATGTTAAACCAAAAATATTAAAAAATATGGTAACATAAAAAATCCCCACAAAAATCCCTCACAAAAGTTTTTTAATAACCAAGTCCTACAATTCTTTATCTTCACAATAAATTCCTGCATGGAAAGAGTTAAAATATTGGCATTACAAATGCCCATAGAGTGTCTAGTATTAAAAAATGCATGAGTTGATGGGGTAAATATGGGACATGGGGGCAGTAGGATCAGATGTCTAAATGGCCTTTTACCTTCCAAATAACCCAACAAACCCATGCATGGTGGGTATGACTGCGCTCAGGAGATGTTACTGAACACATATTGGGGTGTTGTTTGACACGGACATATACCAGGAGCAGTAAATTTATACCTGAAGTACAGCGTATGTGAAAAAAATACAAAAAAAATGTACTACCTTAAAGTTTCACAAAGGCTGGTGGTAAAATCAGTGCATGGAAAGGGTTAAAATACCAGCATTTCAAATACCTTGGGGTGTCTAGTTTTTAAAAATATATGATTTGATGGGGTAAATTGCATTGGCCGGCTTCAAAGATACCCGAAACAGCACATGGGGGGCAGAATGACCAGATTTGGAAAAAATGGTTTTGAAATAACAAAACGCTACCTGTACTTGCCCCATAACGTGCAGAAAAAAAAGCAAAAAAACATAAAAACATTGGGTATTTCTAAACTCAGGACACATAGTAGAATCTACTTTTTCATTAGTTCAGGTTTTTTCATTAGTTTTTGCAGATGAGTAAAAGTTTATTGTTTAAAAAGTGAGAAAAAGTAATTTTAAAAAAAATATTTAATCATTTCTTTTATAGTAAATTAGATGATATGATAAAATTAATGGTATCTAAAGAAAGCCCTGTTTGTCCTGAAAAAAACCCAATATATAATATGTGTGGGAGCATGAAATGAGGAAGAAGATCAATCACAGCTAAACAGCAACACTGAAAAATGTTAAAAGAGCCATTGTCCCACAATATACTACGAATAATAACCCAGATTGTCCTTAAGGGGTTAAATACCGTATTCGATTATAAGACACCCTGATTATAAGACGACCCCCCAAAATCTGAATATTAACTTAGGAAAGAAAGAAAAAGCCTGAATATAACACGACCCTAAAGGAAAAAAGTTTTACCAGTAAATGTTAATTCATGTAAACTATTTTTTTAATAAAAGCTATGATTGAGAAAAATATTTTTTTTGTTTTTATTTCCTTGTATTTTCCAACCTGTCCCCCAGTTACGCACATCTGCCCCCAGGCTTGCCACTCCAATATGGCACTGTGGCACATGATATGCCTTTTAACCCTCTATATGCCACTGTGCCCCATGGTATGCCTTTTGACCCCCTATGTGCCACTCTGCCTCCAGAAATGCCTTATACCCCTATATCCCATTCTGGCATTTAGGGGGTTAAAATGCATATTAAGGGGGAGAGTGGCATATAGGGAGGTATAAGGCACTCCAGGAGGAAGAGTGGCATTAAGGGAGTTAAAAGGCATTGTATAGAGCACTCTGCCTCCAGAAATGCCTTATACCCCTATATGCCACTCTGGCATTTAGGGGGTTAAAAGGCATATTATGGGGCAGAGTGGCATATAGGGAGGTATAAGGCATTTCCTGAAATGCCCTATGCCCCCATTTAACTAACACACACACACACCCCCTATGACCCCATTTAACTAACACACACACACACACCCTATGCCCCCATTTAACTTAACACACACACACGCCCTATGCCCCCATTATAACTAACACCACACAACACACACCCTATGCCCCCATTTAACTACACTAACACACACTACACACACTAACACACACACTTACTTACCGGTGCTTCCAATTTCTGCTGTATTGCCGGGGCAGCGGGTTGACGTCTCCTTCCGCTGCAGCCGGAAGGAGGTGGAGTTGGCAGCGGGGGTTTGTCTGCGTCCGTCGCGCAGACCTTTCCCGGCTGTCAGAGACCAGAGTTCCCCGCACCGGTGCTGCACTCTGATCTCTGACAGTCTGGGAAGGTCTGCGCGACGGACGCAGACAACCCCCGCTGCTAGCCACATCCCCTTCCGGCTGCAGTGGACGTTGTCTACGCGGATCGCGTAGACGTCAACCCGCTGCCCCGGCAATACAGCAGGAAGCACCGGTAAGTGGTGTGCGGGTGGGGGGGAGACAGGAGGATCAGGTCCCCTGCAGCGGTGCGGGGGATCTGGATCTTAGTCTCCTAATCAGACCTCTATTTGAGGTTGGATTAGAAGACGACCCCGATTAGAAGACGAGGGGTATTTTTCAGAGCATTTGCTCTGAAAAAAACCTCGTCTTATAATCGAGCAAATACGGTAATTATAATACAGGTACTAGCAGGCCACTAAAATATTAATTGCTAGATCTTGGAAAGACTGTACACCAATACCCAAGATGCAATTAGTAAAGCAAATAGTGTTTCAATTACAAATGGAAAAAGGCCTAAGTTGGGTTAGTACATCATATAAGAAAAAGTCAGAAATATGCGAGGACTGGATCAAAAAGTTACAAACTGTTTAGATCTATTAATTCTGAGATCAATCTCATACCCGGCTTTGTGTGTGTGTTTTGTTTTTGTTTTTTCTTAGAGACGTTCAATATAATTATAGTATTATGCTATGGAATTTTATATGATTGATTCGATGAATGTAATATTTATTTATTTTTATTTTTTTTCTCCTCAGATGTCATGTCTCATTATGTATGGATATGTTAATTTTATGTTTTATGTACTGTGAAAAACTATAAAATATGATTAAATGAAAAAAGAAGAATTTGTCAAAGACTAAAAATGTGAAGCTTGACAATATTAGATCAGTAGACCAAGGTAAGAGACCATTCAACGATAACTCCTCAACAACTTCTCCTTAGAACAGGAGAGTCAATGATAGGACACATTGGCTACCGTCTAGATTGTGAAAAGGATGCCTCAGATAAAATTCAAAGGACATTTTTTATTTTGTTTTTGATAGTAGCTATATGAGCTAATGTACTTTTTTTGACGGGACCGACCTGTACCCCGACTGGGTACTCCCGCCAAACGTTGCTTCCTCCTGCCGGGACACCAACAAGTAACCCCTTCAGCACCAGGCAGAACCAGCGTTGTAGATAGAAGGAGGGACGTCGCTGCACCGAAGCCGCATTGGCACTGTGGCTATCCGAAGCTTAGCTACACAGCGTGGCTACAGCCCACCCCAAACATCAGGCAACACTCATGTTAAGGTGAAAGCAGGACTCATTTATTAAAACCAAATACAGAGCTATATATACACAGGTAGAGAAGGGGCAAGACAAATATCACATGATCTGATTACCATGTCAGGAAGGAAGTAATTAGATCAAATCCTGCAACACAATATCCGGGGGAAGGACAGAATGACACGAGACATAAATAATTACATTAACTGGGGACGTAGACGTGGAATGACGATAGACATATAATTGGCTTGAGACAGACAATGGCCAGGACAATGGGATAACAGGAGCTCACAGGATTAACAGCTACCTGTTATGTAATTGATAATTAGGTATGCAGCAGTGACACCTAGTCATACCTACAGGGGGTCTTAAGACAAGGGCTAACTCACAATAACAGTGCTAAGACAATCAGCCTTCTTCCTACCACAGGATGTCCAGCTGACGTTACAGTTGAGACTCTGAGTGCTAAAACATGGGGAACATGAGCAGAAACTGAACCCCTATATCCACACATAGAAGTCTCTACAAGGCCTGGGCCCATAGTAGATAGGGAGGAGGCTGGCTCTCAGGCCTTTCCAGGGGCCCCAGTGATGGGGGGTTCTGTCACACTTTTATTTTCTCCTTCTGGAGTTAGAACTATTTTCACAGTGCTACTAGGTAGCAGAAGGGTTTTCAGATGCACCATGATTACAAAGAGTGGGCCACCCAAGTAGTGTTCTTGTGTTTGCAGAAGAACCACCTATATTTTCTTCCTAATGTCTAGTATCCAGGGTCAGATGGGCATTAATAATCTTGCTGGGTAAAGAGGGATTGTGGGAAACGGCACTTATCTCGCGACATTCCCGGGTTCTCTGCCTTCCTGCAGGCTCTGCTTCTCGCCCATGCAGAGGTTCCTACTCCTCTGCCTCAGGTAGGCCCAGTGTACCTCAGGGTTGGCCAACAGGGATTCTTACAAAAAGATTTACCCCACAAAAGAATAACAGAGATGCTTATTCAGGCTGCAAGTCTACGTGTTTATTTTCACACATAAAGAATAAGCCCTGAACGGGTGCATATCCTGGAAGGGCGACATGAGTGAGGAAGGACAGGGCTTATAAGAATGAAGATAAAGGGTTTGAGGGTAGGGGTCAAGTGTAGGTTAGTAGGTGGACATTATAATTGTCAGGAATTAATGCATTTATAAATGGGTGGGTATGGAACACCGGTATATATGGCTTGTGGACAGTAGGTGGAAGCGCCATCACTGGATTTATGATTAGTAAGGACCCTCGTTTCTTGGAAGGACAAGTGAGATGGAGATTACTAGTTGACAGCCAAACACAGAGCATGTTGGATTGCCACATCTGTATTGATCTTATCATTTCTTGTATGTGGCTTGAATCTTGAGAAAGTTTTGCTTTTGCCAAGACACGTGAGCATTCAACAGTAGAGGGAACAGGACTCTTGACCCTTGACTCTGACCGCTCGTTCATCCCACACATTCAGTCTATCTCTAAAAACTGCTGCCTCCATCTTAAAAACATTGCCCGCTTCTGTCCCTTCCTAACACAGGATGCCACTAAGGCTCTTGTCCATGCCCTCATTATCTCCCGCCTTGATTATTGTAACTCTCTCTTACCCATCTCGGCCCTCTATAATCCAACATGAGTGCTGCTGCCAGACTTATCTTCTTCTCCCATAACTTTACGAACACCTCAACCCCTGTCAGTCTCGTAACTGGCTACCTTTTTCCCTTCAGGATTCATTTCAAGATCCCAACTTACTTTCAAAACCCTTCACAGCGGTTACCCTATCTACATCTTATCACTCATCTCTAAATACACTCCTAATTGGTCTCTCCGCTCAACCAATTATCTCCTTCTGATTTCTAGCAATCTTGCACATATCCATCTTTCTCCCTGCCTTTGTTCCTTAAAAAAATCCCTGAAGACCCACTTCTTTAAGGACGCTTACAGCATCACGCTTACAACATAGCACATTAACGCCCTCCCATATTCCTTTGGCTCACCTTTCCTAGTACCTCTCCTACAATACTTATAGTAGTGTGGCTGGTCGATCTCTAACAATGGCACTTTTACCTTGTGTGTAATACTCCTATAAAGCTTGTTTGAGCAGGGCCCAATTTGTATCCCAAAAATTTAAGCAAGCATAGGATAGGCATAAGGCTAAGCGAGTTATAGGATAAGGCCAGGAACTAAAGAAAAGTTGAGGTTGGGCAGACTGGATGGGCCGTCACTTTCTATGTATTTATTAGACTTGCGCATTCGACTTCGGGCGAACATGAAAACGAGCACAAAGAGGCCGTTTTTTTGTGCGTTACGAAGGAACGTAGAACAGAGTACAGTGCCGGCAAAACGCAGGCGAAGACGAAGACTCACAACCACGAAGAATCGAAGATTTTTCTTGATCGTCTTCGTTTTTGCAGCGCAGCCACCAAAATTTCAAACAGGAGTGAGCTGATCCTCGTCTATCCAATCAGCTCACTCTTGTCTGAGGGGTCTCGTCCAATGCCTGTGCTGCTGTTTTTTGAATTCTGAAAGTGCCCTTATAAGACCAGAGCTTGCCTGAGAGATCCATTTATTTTTCGCTGTGACTGCTTTGGCAACACTGCTGTGCTGCATCCAGGCGTTACAGAGAGAGATAGTTCTGTTATGTGTGAGACTGGTAAGCCTCAGCCTGCCATTTCTCACAGTGTACTCTTCCTCACTTCAGTTCTACTGAATTAATAATTTTATTAATTTAGTCATTTTTTAATTTATTTTTTTTTTCAGTGCTTCTGTCATCAACTGTGTAGTGCTGTTAAGTTGACAGTGCACCCAGTGCCTCAGTGGCACTGGTGTGCCCTTGCCCTGGGCTGGCACTAGAGCCTACTGCCTGTCCTGTCTTCACTTAGATAAATTAAATAATAGAATCTATAAATAATAATTTAATAGAATATATAATAATTTAATAGTATATTATAATATTATATATATTGTCAGTCATATATATATATATGTATATATTATATACTATAGTATACTAGTGTAGAGTGTACTGTAGACATTCAAGACATCTACTAGTGTCTGATCTAAAATCAGTAATATATAATTCATTTTAGTTAGCTTATTAATTAGCTATAAATAAAATTAATTACTACTAGCTTATAGTTCAGCTAATCTTATTAGTACTGATGCTGCAGCTCTTTAGTTTGTGCTTTGTTTTAGCCACAGCAAGAGACCAAGTCAATTTTTCTTAATTAATAATATTTAATTTTATTTCATTTGTTTTGCTCACCTCAGTCCATCAGTGAAGTGAACTTGTTGGGCTAGTGAGTGCAGCTGCATAAGTGCTGTGTGTTAGCTAACTGTTTTGCTGTGACATTTTACCAGTGCTAGCATGAAGCATCACCTCAGCACTCAACACAACGCTGTGCTATTGGGGAAAGATGCAGAAGTAAAACAGGCAGCATAGCTGGTGGCCGTGGAAAAACCCCAACAGCTGCTTCTGAGCCAATAGCAGCAGCAGCAGCAGCTAGTGCTGGCAGCCAGAGACCAAGGCAGGTTGGAGCACTGCATGTCCAGCCCACCCTGGAACAATTTGTGGCATTCCAATCCAAAAGGTCAATGCCCAAATAGCAGGCCAATAAAGTAACGCGACTGATTGGTCAGTTCATTGCTGTTGGAGGGGCATCCTTCTCCATGATTGAAGGGGAGCCTTTCAAACAATTGATGGCAGCTGTGGCTCCACAATATACAGTTCTATCACGTTCCACTTTCAGCAGGAACATTGTCCCCTCATTGTATCGGTCCCCTCATTGTATCGGAGGAGCTTTCCAAGGCTGCTGGACAGTCTGTTCATTTCACAGATTTATGGAGTGCACCTAGTGGGCAGCACGCCTTTCTTTCTTTGACAGCACACTGGTGGCAGCCCGGTGTGCCCAAGGAAGCTGCTGCAGCAGGCTACCGATCATTCCTTCTCCATGCAGAAGTGATGGATGAAAAGCACACTTCCCAAAATATTCTGCATAAGATGAGGAAAATGTTTTGCCTTTGGGTGGGAGCAGAGGCAGGCACCAATGTTGAAGTTGGTTTTGTGGTAACTGACGGAGGTGCCAATATGGTGAAAGTGCTGCGAGATGGTCATATTGTTGGTGTGCGCTGTGCAGCCCACATCATCCATCTTGTAGTGAAGGCAGCAATGTCAGAAGGAACTAATGTAGCAGCAGTAGTTCTGTCCCGCTGCAGAAAGATCGCTGGGCACTTTCACCATAGTGTTAAGGCCAGGGGCGTAACTAGAAACCTCAGGGCCCCGATGCGAGAATCTGTTAAGGGCCCCCACCCCCAATCAACGATCTCCGCCGTCTCGCCTCCCTAACCACCCCGCTTCTCAAGGATCTCCCTCTCCCTCCCTAACCCCCTTTTCTCAGGATCTCCTCGCCCTCTCCCTCCCTAACCCCTTTCAGGACTCCTCTCTCCCCCCCTAAACCCCTTCCAGGATCTCCCGCTCTCCTCCCTAACCCCCGCTTCTCAGGATCTCCCCTCGTCCCTCCGCTAATACCCCTGGCTCAGATCTCCTCTCTCCTCCCTAACCCCTTCTCACAATATACCCTCTCCCTCCCTAATCCCCCCTTCACAACTGGATCATGATCTAAACCCACTCCGTCCATACCTCCCCCTTTGGTAGGTCCTTACCTTGAACTGCCTGTGTTGGGAGCGTGAGGCGTCTGTCTCGGGTCTGACTCATATGCCGGCACCCAGCGTGAAGCGCCGCACCCGAGACAAACGCCTCACGCTCCCAACACTGCACTCTGGTCAGCGCTGAGGCAGGCGGCGACGACGGGGAGCAGAGGAGTCCTGGATTTCTGTCAGTCAGAGGGGCCCAAGAGTTGCCGAGCAGGCACCCCTTGGGCCCCCCTGACTGGCAGAACTCCAGGGCCCGGTCACAGTTGCGACCCCGCCACTGGTTAAGGCTAGCCAACTTTTGAGGGAAGAGCAAGAGAGGTCAGGTCTTCCCGCAAACACATGGAAGAGACTCCCGAAATGATGCTAGCGTGCCTTTGTGATCCAAGAATTAAGGAAAAGCTAGCAATGAAATTCAATGTTCTCAGTAGCTACTGGGAGTAATTGGTTAACAAGGTGCGTGACTGGCAGCGTAAAATGGGAATGCTGTCCGAGGAGGGAGAGGTGCAGGAGGAGGAAGAGATGATGTGGTCTGCTACTCCTAGCAGCAGCATCAGCAGCAGTGCCGTAAGCGTCTCAACACAGCTGAGTGCAGCAGCTGCGTTTTGGGAAGAGGCACTTGAGAGTATAGTTGGACCATCTGACAGAGCTAGCAGCAGAAAGGAGAGCAGTGCTGCTGAAATGGTCAAACTTCACCTAATGTTGATCCTCTTAGCTACTGGGATGAAAAGAAGAGTGTGTGGCCTGCACTCTCATGGGTTGCGCAGCTATCATGTCCGCCAACCACTGTTCAAAGTGAGCGTGTGTTTTCTATGACTGGAAACATACTGGAGTCCACAGCGCTCATACATGGCACCTCATCTGATGGAGCAGATTGCCTTTCTTAAATTCAATCTGCCCAAGTTGGGTTACCCAGCTCTTAGCTTGGAAAGTTCATTTTCTTTCTCTAATGTTCAAGGTAGTTTCTCCCCCTGGTTGCACGTGTTTGTGGTGTGGCAACGTCTGCTACCTCCGCCGGTGTAGCCAATTTACGCTAGGACCTAGTGTCTGAGTTCTGGAAGTCCGCTCCCAAACGCCTAGGACTGACAGTCTTTGGATGCTTTGCTCTGGGGTAAAACAGGTGAGCGGGTTGTCAATTGCCCACTCATTCGCCTTTCTCAATGCTGCTGCTGCTGGTGGTTGTGCCAGCGTCTCTTCTCTGCCAGTTCGCTTCCTGGCTAGTATCATGCCTCAAATGTCCAAAATGTTCAAGGTAGTTTCTCCCCCTGGTTGCACTTGCTGCGGTGTGGCAATGCCTGCTACCTCCGCCAGTGTAGCTAATTTACGTTAGGGCCTTATGTCTGAGTTTTGTAAGTCCGCTCCCAAACGCCTAGGACTGACAGTCTTTGGATGCTTTGCTCTGGGGTAAAAACAGGTGAGCAGGTCGCCAATTGCCCACTCATTCACCTTTCCCAATGCTGCTGCTGGTGGTGGTGGTGCCAGCGTCTCTTCTCTGCCAGTTCGCTTCCTGGCTAGTGTCATGCCTGAAATGTCCCTAATGGTAAGGGTAGTTTCTCCCCCCTGGCTGCATCTGTTTGCGGTGTGGCAACGCCTGCTACCTCTGTCGGTGTAGCCAGCTTACGCTAGGGCCTTGTGTCTGAGCTCTGGAAGTCCGCTGCAAAATGTCTAGGACTGACAGTGTTTGGATGCTTTGCTCTGGGGTGAAACAGGTGAGTGGGTCGCCAATTGCCCACTCATTCGCCTTTTCCATTTTTCAATGCTGCTGGTGGTGGTGCCAGCGTCTCTTCTTTGCCAGTTGGCTTCCTGGCTAGAGTCATGCCCAAAATGTCCCTAATGGTAAGGGCAGTTTCTCCCCCCTGGCTGCGTCTGTTTGCGGTGTGGCAACGCCTGCTACCTCCGCCGGTGTAGCCAGCTTACGCTAGGGCCTTGTGTCTGAGCTCTGGAAGTCTGCTGCCAAACGTCTAGCACTGACAGTGTTTGGATGCTTTGCCCTGGGATGAAACAGGTGAGTTGGTCGCCAATTGCCCACTCATTTGCCTTTTCCATTTCCTTTTCCATTTACTTTTTTTCCGTCTGATACACAACCTACCAAACATAACACAACACACATAACACACACACACACGTACAATTCACAAATCACAAGGACCTTTCCTCGTGTTATTTGCCTTGGCCTTCACTTCTACACTCACTAGCATTAACGCTATAACTCACACTTCACCCTATAACTTTTTCCACTACAACATTAAATAAATATAATAAAGTAAATAATAATAAATATAACTTTAAAATGAAATTAAATAAACCCATTAAAATTAAATTATATTTAGACATAATAATAATACATCTTTAACCAAAACAGTGCACTGTTAATAATCTTAAAAATAACCGTACATTAACCCTAAGCTATTTTTTAGTTCTTGTCCAACATTTTTCCATTCGCATACCTGCCAACACACCCAACATTTTCGTGGGCAGTCCTGCTTTTTTCCAGTCCTGTCCAGTAAAAGTTGGGTTGTTGCAAAGTATGCCATTATAAATAGGTAGCAAATGTTAGGCATGTATTAAAAGTGGTCCAAAATCGATTTAAAAATGTAAAATAATCCCTATTTTTTTATGAAACATCTATGGATGTGTGACTGTGTATGATAAAAAAAAAGGAGGCCAAGTTCCTTGGAGCATTTGTCTAGGTCTCAGACAAGACAACTGCTCGGAAGAACTTGGCCCTCAGTTTCGGGCAATGTGTATTGTGTACAGTACACCTCGGTACGTGTGTGCAACTCTATTGGTCGTTTCGGCAGGGGGTTCGCCAGCCATCAACGAGTGAAGTGCATTCTGCAATTCATTTGTTGATGCCAGACGAGCCCCCTTCCGGCAACCAATAGAGTCGCACACACGTACCTTCACGGCGCGAACGCATCTGCTGCTGCTGCTGCTCCGATGTGTTCTTAACCCCTTATTAACCCCTGCTATGCAGCCGGGAGAAAACGAAGATGAAATGAGCACTTAGAATGTCCACGAATATTCGCCTGAAAAGAAGATAGGAACGGGCAAATATTTGCGGAATACGAAGGTTTTTTTTCTCTCCGAAGACGAGCACGAAGACGAACACGAAGAGCCCCCTGGTGCCCAAGTCTAGTATTTATTGTAATTGTATGTACAATGTTTTAATTCATTTTATCATGTTAAATGTTCCATTATATCATTTAACCTGTTTTAAAGTATGTATTTATTGTACTGTGGCAAATGTCTGCTTCCTGGCCCTGTGCTGTTCCCTGTTGGATTCTACCTGTTTTGACCTGGCTTGTCCTGACCTTGCTCTCAGCTTCAGATTTGGTTTTTGTTCCTGTAATCTCCTGGTATTGACCCGGCTTACTACGTGTGTCCTGCCTGAGTGTTGCCTGCCGTGTGCCCTTCCTAAGGGCTGCCTGCCATGTGCCCTACCAGAGGAGTTCCAGCCTTGTGCTCTGTGTGCTCCAGATATGTAAGCCAGCAAGGACTGTGTGATAGTCCAATGTTAGTGGCACAAAGGTTAAGACTGAGGCCAAAGCCTATGATAAGCTAAAGATGGTGACACCCTGTGAGAAAACACCAAAGAAAACATCCAGGTCTAGCATCGAACATGAGCCTGACATTTTACCAGTGCTAGCATGAAGCATCACCTCAGCACTCAACACAACGCTGTGCTATTGGGGAAAGATGCAGAAGTAAAACTTAGTGCAGGCAGCATAGCTGGTGGCCGTGGAAAAACCCCAACAGCTGCTTCTGAGCCAATAGCAGCAGCAGCAGCTAGTGCTGGCAGCCAGAGACCAAGGCAGGTTGGAGCACTGCATGTCCAGCCCACCCTGGAACAATTTGTGGCATTCCAATCCAATAAAGTAACGCGACTTATTGGTCAGTTCATTGCTGTTGGAGGGGCATCCTTCTCCATGATTGAAGGGGAGCCTTTCAAACAATTGATGGCAGCTGTGGCTCCACAATATACAGTTCCATCACGTTCCACTTTCAGCAGGAACATTGTCCCCTCATTGTATCGGTCCTGCGTTTCAGCAGTGAAAGAGGAGCTTTCCAAGGCAGAAGAGGCAAGCGGCTAACTATTGTGGAGAGGAAGGCCACCGAATATCATTCTGTCCATGTAGACTCTCTAAACCTGCTTCTCCTGACAACTAACCCCAACCTAGGCCCAGGAACCTGCATGTGACATCAGTAATGTCTCGAAACGGGAGCAAACCCTGCTTCTTCCTCAACCTAGTGAGCCTGACAACTAACCCCAACCTAGGCCCAGGAACCTGCATGTGACATCAGTAATGCCTCTTCTTCAACCTAGTGAGCCTGGCTATAACCGTTCCACAGCACCTTCTGCACCGTCTGTAGCCATGTCGGATGATCTCCATACCATGTCTGATTTAAATGAATGGGCTGATATGGACAGTCTTCAGACGCTTCTGCTGCAGATATAGGGGACACACCTGTGATTGATAACTCCAAGGTAATTTGTGCGATTAGGACTACAGCTCCTATCACTCCAAGGAAGCAATATAGTAAAAATACAAAACACTCTAGGGGCCCCAGGCCGTGTCCTAGCATCCTATGGGACAGTCACTGACAGAAAAGAGTTCAAACATCTGCGTGATCAGAGATATGTTCTGCCCTATTCCACTCCAACACCCTCAACCCTCTGTTGAACCCCGTGTCCTTGGCACCTTCATAGTACCTGGTGTAGGTTCAGTAAATAGAGAAAATGCACATATTTCTGCGCCCTTATATGTTTATCCAGTATCTGGTTTTTATAAACCCCAGGCCAGCACTACAGATGCTCTGCCACCTGATTGTGTGGTGGCTTCTAATGCGACTGTTGTATGTAAAGTTGATCTAGAGGTATTTGAAGAAGCTATATGTGGCTAGGGCTAAAGGGAGATCTGAATACTGCCTCTCAACGGTCCTAGGAGTGTCCGGAGGCTGCTCCTTGAGGAGGGGGTACAGTCAGGGTTCCACCCTGGACTATGTGATAATGTCATATCCACCTGCAGCCACTAGTGGCGACTCTTCCGTGGTCCCCTATCCGAACATATCCAGACTGTTGTGTCTTTATTTGCCTACTGTACTAGTTATGATGCATTGTGGGCTGCTACCTGACCTGCTTGCCCAAGTCCTGACACCCGCACAGTGAGTGAGCAGCAGGACATGAAGCTGCAGGAGCGGTGAGAGGTAAGTCGGGGTGGGAGGTTGTTTGTTTGTATGTATGTATTTATGTATGATTGTTAGCATGGATGTCTAACGGTATTTGTGTGTGAGCATGGATGTCCAGTTGTGCTTGTGTGTGAGCATGGATGTCTAATTGTGTGTGTGAACATGGATGTCTAATTGTGTGTGTGCATGGATGTCTAATTGTGTGTGGTGTGTGTGTGTGTGTGTGTGTGTGTGTGAATATGGATGTCTAATTGTGTATGTGTGTGTGTAGGACACAAAGGAATCTTGTGAGAACCAAGCTATGACTGCTGTGGCACTGTTCTGGTGCTCTCCATGGGAGCCTTAAATTATTTTTATATGTAAGATACTACTTTTTTATTTCTATTAAAGTTACTACTTTTTTTTTTAACTATCTCTCCTCCGGTCTTCTTCTGTTATACCGGTACAAAGAAGAAGCTCCATTCCATTCCCCAGAAGGGGCTCTATGGCTTTCCAACAGAGGAACCTATTGAAGAGTCCACTTAAATGAATTTAATTATATTTAATATATTTAACACAACCCCCCTACCCCGATAGCCTTGTGATTGCTCCAAAGAGCAAGTGCCATCATGCAAATAACGTTGCCGCCATTCACAAGATGGCGTCAACAATAGAAAAATTAATGATTTTCCAGAGGGTCTATCCAGGTACTGCATTCAACCATGCAAGGTCAATGGAGCCCAGCTCGCTAATCAGTGAGATAAGTCAAAAAAAAAAAAGTTACAAAATGTTTTAAAAAAATATGGTAATATTTAAAAATTCCCTACTGTCACAAAAAAAACCCAAACTTAAGTTTTTTATGAGCAAGTCCTACAATTCACGCTATAGCTTCACAAAAATTCCCACATGGAATATTGGCATTATAAATGCCCATAGGGTGCCTAGTTTTAAAAAATGTATGATTTGATGGGGTAAATTGAATTGACCGGCTTCAAAGATGTCCCAAATATGGGACGTGGGCACAGACTGACCAGATGTCTAAATGGCTAAAAATACACACCTCACAAAGGTGGTCTTTTACCTCCCAAATAACCCAACAAACCAATGCATGTCGGGTATCACTGCGCTCAGGAGATCTTACTGGACACATGTTGGGGTTGTTTATCATGGACATATACCAGGAGTGGTAAATTCATACCTGAATTAGAACATGTGTGGAAAAAATACCTTGGGATGGCTAGTTTTCAAAAATATATAGTTTGATGGGGTACATTTTATTGGCCTGCTTCAAAGATACCCGAAATAGGATATGTGGGCAGACTTTTTGACATGTCAAAATTCCAATTTGAAAAATTCACACCTCTCAAAAAGGGCCTTTAGTCCCCGAACAAACCCATGCATGTGGGGTATCACTGCGCTCAAGAGATGTGCAGAACACATATTGGGGTGTTGTTTGGCAGTGACATATACCAGGAGCGGTGAATTTATGCCTGGAGGTAGAGGACTGCATTGGGAGGCGGGTCCCGCCTTCTCGCTTCTCCATTACAGTGTCTCCTATCTTGCTCCGCCCATGAATAAGGCGGAGTCACATGATGTGACATCACTTCCTGTGACTCCGCCTTGTTCCTGGGCGGAGCAAGAGAAGAGACGCTGTGAGGGAACAACTCGAGGGCAGCCTTGCGGGACTGCGCGGGAAATCAGGTAAGGAGGCGGGCGTGATTGGCCACAAATGTGGCGGGATCGAAACACCCACACGGCGGGAGTGGGCGGGAGTGGGATTCAAAACAGCGGGAGCGGGATTCAAAATGCAGTCCCGCGCAGGGCTCTACCTGGAGGACAACGTGTGTGAAAAAAATACAAAATTTTTTTACTACCATAAAGTTTGACAAAGGCTGATGGTAGAACTAGTGCATGGAAGTGGTTAAAATACCAGCATTTGAAATACCTTGGGATGTCTAGTTTTTAAAAATGTATGATTTGATGGGGTAAATTTCATTGGCCGGCTTCAAAGATACCCGAAATAGCACATGGGGACAGAATGACCAGATTTGGAAAAAAATGGTTTTGAAATAGCAAAACGCTACTGTACTTATTGCCCCATAACGTGCAAAAAAAAGCAAAAAAACATAAAAACATTGGGTATTTCTAAACTCAGGACAAATAGTAGAATTTATTTAGCAGGTTTTTTCATTAGTTTTTGCAGATGAGTAAAAGGTTTTTGTTTTTTGAAAGTGAGAAAAAGTCATTTTTTAACAAAACATTTTTTAACAAAACAAATGTTATCATTTTTTATAGTACATTAGATGATATGATAAAACCAATGGTATCTAAAGAAAGTCCTGTTTGTCCTGAAAAAAAATGTAATATGTGTGGGAGCACGAAATGAGAAAGAAGAATATCACAGCTAAACAGCAACACTGAAAAATGTTAAAAGAGCCATTGTCCCACAATGTACTACAGGTAAGAAACAGTCTTGTCATTAAGGGGTTAAGAAATGGAAAGAATATGGCACCACAACAAATATACCAAGAGAGGGCCACCCTCCAATATTCATGGACCAAGCAAGCATTAATCAGAGAGGCAACAAAGAGACCAAAGATAACTCTAAAGGAGCTGGGAAGCTCCACAGTGGAGATTGGAGCATCCCTCCATAGGATCACTTTTAGCCTTACAGTCCACAGAGCTGGGCTTTACGGGAAAGTGGCCAGAAAAAAAGCCTTTGCTTAAAGAAAAAAATAAGCAAACAAGCTTGCTGTTCACCAAACATATGAAAGATGGTACTCTGGTCAGATAAGACTAAAATTCAGCTTTTTGGACATCACCCCCGAGAACACCATTTCATCCGTTTTTAATCGGCAGGGACTGGGTAACTGGTCAGGATTGAAGGAATGATGAATGATGCCAAATACAGGGAAATTCTTGATGAAAACCTGTTTTATTCTTCCAGATATCTGAGACTAGGACGGAGGTTCACCTTCCAGCAGGACAATTACCCTAAGCATACTGGTAAAGCAACACTCGAGTGGTTTAAGGTGAAACATTTAAATGTATTGGAATGGTCTAGTCAAGCCCAGACTTCAATCCAATTGAGAATCTGTGGAATGCCTTAAAGATTGCTGTATACCAGCAGGACCCATCCAACTTTAAGGAGCTGGAGCACTTTTGCCTTGAAGAATGGGCAAAAATCCTAGGGGCTAGATGTACTAAGCTTATAGAGATGTACCCCAAGAGTCTTAAAGCTGTATTTGGTGCAAAAGGTGGCTCTACATATTGGGGGTTAGTTAGTTTCACAATAAAAAATATCTTGCATCTTCAAAGTGGTAGGCATGTTGTGTAAATCAAATGATACAAACTCCCAACAAATCCAATTTAAAAAAATAAAAAAGGGGGTGAATACTTTTGCAAGGCGGTGTATTTGTGTGGGATAATGTATTAAATCCACTAATAGTGAAATACTGTGAGTGCTGTTGTACCAAAAGAGACAAACTCCACATTTGTCTCTAATCAAACTGTGAAATGTATGAGGAATGGATAGTGCACATCTTATAGGGAGATGTTATAATACCTTCGTTAAGAATCCTCGGCTGTAAAAAAACAGAACATAGTGTGGTAAAGTGTATGGGAGAGTTGTTGATGGGATATATATCTCACCTGGTTTCCTCAGCCGGGCATGGTAGCAAACCCAGGAGCCCTCAGGTGCGGCTTCCTAAGCTCATTACTGGGGAGGAAGCCTTAAATGAGAGGGCTGTTAGGTTTGAAGGGGAGAGGAGAAAACTGAATGAAGGAGCAGCTACAGCCAGCGCTGCAGCCCACCAGGTATGAAGCTTTACCCCATGCAAAACTTGTTGCTTTGTGCCAGACCTTAGGCTGCTAGAGAGGTATCCTGATGTTTAGTTAGAGCCGGACAGGCTGAGAGTTTGTTTTGTTTACAAGGTGCTCTGTGACTACAACATCTAAATAAACACACTTTTACGCTGGAAACCTGTGTGGATACCGTCATTGCCGCCCCATGCTTCAGCTGTCCTCTACAATAGTTAACAATAGGAGAAGTGCATACATTATACAGAGCAGACACTGCTCTGTTATGCAAGTGCATGGGCACTCTCTAGTGGTGACTGGAAGGAATCTTCTAATCCATATGTGGTGAATATGATGTGTGTCTCTGTTTGGATGAAGTGAATAAAGCAGAAGCACAAATGAGAATAAAAACTGTGACTTTAATATAGAAATAAAACTTATATTCTTACATGGAGGTTATGAGTCCAGAGTGGGCAAATTGGAGAGTCCTCAGTAGTGTAAATGATAGCTGAGAGTCCCCAGTAGTAGCAGTGCTTCCACACTTACAAATCTGTGTGTCTGGGCATAGCTACTCTGTCAACATGCATTACATAGTAACATAGTTCATAAGGTTGAAAAAAGACCAAAGTCCATCAAGTTCAACCTATATACATATTGTGTCCCTACTGTGTTGATCCAGAGGAAGGCAAAAAACCCTTATGAAGCAGATGCCAATTGCCCCATACCAGGGGGAAAATTCCTTCCCGACTCCAAATATGGCAATCAGAATAAATCCCTGGATCAACTTTCTGTCCCTGTTAATCTCATATCCATAACTTGTAATATTAAGTGTTTCTCAGAGAAGACTTCATCAGATGAGAAATGTATCTTCCTGCTCCTGCTCTTTAAATAACCCGCTCTCTTGTTTACATATTACAATTTACAGCGTGTTCTTCTAAGATGAAAATAAATTCCATATAGTTGTAACAAAGTGTCCATTATGTCCATATGGTATCCATTTAGAAATAAAATCACATTCAAATGAATTTGATAAAAAGCATTAAATTAAAAATTACATGAGTTAATTAATATAGATAAATTGCTTATGCCAAAAGGTATTGTATAAAGTTAAGCATTTTCTGGAATCAATTAAATCTAATCAGCAATCAGTGATATGATTTGTATGAAGGGTACTGTGTAAAATAAAACAAAATGAAAAACACTAATGATACCCTGAATATAGTGGGAGAAAGAAAGGAGAGCTGTTGAACACTTATGAAAATGTATAAATTTTAAAGTCAATACTGAGCTTTTTTGGCAGTAAAATTTTCAATTCATAAATCAATTTCATCTCTTGTTGGCCTAGCTTTTTTCAAAATCCTCACCTCTTCATGAATATTTAACATGTAATATGCCTAATGTTTTGGGATCATTATTATGGTGTTGGACGAAGAGGGAGGAGTCACTGTGAGACGCAAACCCTTTCCGTATATTACGTATGTGCTCTTAAACTCTAACATGCATGGGGGTCTGGAGGTGCATGCTATAATTCATACAATACAATACTGGCAGCTGTCATAATAGATGTAATTATTGACATGAACTGTTATAGATTTTCAGGTGTAAAAAATCAAACTCCTCTTGGCTAGACGTAGTAGTTAATTAGATGTCCGATTGTTTGCTATTGAAAAAGAGTATAAACTGATGGACTTTTGTGGGAAAAATAAATATAAAACATGTTGTCTGTGTACCACCAATAGGATACCAGATTGGCCATCCATACATGGTCAAAATGGATTAATACAGCCCCCCAAGCAGCCATGAATAAATTAGCATAGCTGGGGCAAATCTGGTACTGATTGAGGTACCCCTTCTCCCTATATAAAACTGTTTCTGCTAAAAAAAAAAACAGTTATGCTTTAGTACAAGTTCTATACCTTCAATGATAAAATTGATCTGACTCTGGGTGAAAGCTATGTTCTTGTGATAAAATACTCATAACTAGACTAGACTGTTCGCCTTCGTGTGGGGAAAAAAAAATCTTCGTATTTCACTAATATTCGCCCGTTCCTGTGTTCGGTTTGGGTGAATATTCATGTACATTCTTCGCGTTTGTTTTTTTTTCTTCATTTTTTGTAGAAGGGGTTAATACGGGGTTAACACGGTATGCACTATGCAGCAGCTTCGGGGCAAGAGTTTAACTGTCTTTTTAACGTGCACCTGTTCTTCATTGATGGCAGACGAGCCCCCTGTTGGTAACCAATAGAGTTGCTCGTACAGACTTTCAAAATCCTGGTGCTGCAACTTGGCCAGGAGAGACCACTAGTCTCCCAGCTTCAAGAGTTAAAGTCCGTATGGACGACCAATAGAGTCGCTTGTACGGACCTTTCACTCTTGAAGCGAGGAGACCATGGTCTCCGCAGGCCAAGTTGCACCGTCACAAGTTAAAGGGGCATGTGAGTGAGTCTATTGGTCGTCTGCAGGGGCCTTCTCTGGCATCAACCAATGCCAATTGGTTAATGCCAGAGGAGGCCACTGCAGGCGACCAATAGAGTAGCTTGTGTGACGGAACCCTCCATCACTGGGGCCCCTGGAGAGGCCTGAGAGCCAGCCTCCTCCCTACCGACTACGGGCCCAGGACTTGTAGAGACT
This sequence comes from Spea multiplicata, assembly GCA_009364415.1. Classification (NCBI taxonomy): domain Eukaryota; kingdom Metazoa; phylum Chordata; class Amphibia; order Anura; family Pelobatidae; genus Spea; species Spea multiplicata. The sequence goes on along the minus strand of VKOC01019273.1, from coordinate 936 downwards.
TCTGTGTGTGGATACAGGGGGTCAGTTTCTACTGATTTTCCCCAGGTACAGGTTTTACCACACAAACTCACAGCTGTAATGCCAGCTGAACATCCTGTTGTAGGAAGAAGGCTGATTGTCTTTGCATTGAGTGCATTGTTGATTGTATAGGTGTGAAGTGTTTCCCCTTGTAGGTATGACTAGGTGTCACTGCTGCATACCTAATTATCAATTACACAACAGGTAGCTGTTAATCCTGTGAGCTCCTGTTATCTCTGTGTCCTAAAGATCACTGGGGGGCGCTCATGTATACCGGTAAAAAATGAGACAAAAAACACACTAATAGTGTAGTAGTATATACACAACAATTAAACCGTATGTCTATTGTATGCACTCACAATGTATATGTAGTGTTCAAGCCTCATGCACATCAAATCCTCCGGATAACAACGCAGGGTACATACAAGAGAGAGCAGAGATACACAGGAACACAATGGTGTAGTATTAAGTAGTTCTGGAACGCACCAGAATAGAGGTACATTTACACTTTGTCTGAGTATTTATCGCCCATTGTCATGGCCCCGTATGGAGCATGTCCCTTACCTCCTCGGTCCTCCTACACCCACGATCCCCCGGATGCAGCGGAACGATGCGGCACCGATGCCTCTCGGTACCGGTGCTCGGCGGTTCGTAACAACGAACCGCCACAGAGAGAAGGACGTGCGTGGTACTGCACGCCACGCCCCCCTTCCTCTCTCATACCCCTGTGGAGACGCCGGGATGTCCATTGGACACCGGCAAGACAGGAGGCGGGGTCTGGGGAAGCGGCACATTTAAAAGCACTGACACTCATTCAGTGCGCGGTTGTTTTAACGGTTGAGCTACCTGTTACCTTGTCCTGGATGTTTTCTTACCTGATACCTGTTGCCGAACCTTGCTTGATACCTGACTATTCTT
>VKOC01019271.1:0-24581 GCA_009364415.1 Spea multiplicata | reverse complement strand
CACTTACATTCAGCATACAACACATCACTCTCACACACTTACATTCAGCATAACACCCATCACTCTCACACACTTACATTCAGCATAACACCCATCACTCTCACACTTAATAATCCCCTATTTTCCTACCTTTCCTCTGTCCTTCTTCTTCTTCTGGGTCCTGTGCTTCCGGTGCATAGAGCGCGGAAGCCGGTGGGCGTGGCTTCAGTGTTGTGCGCCAGGATTTGACATCAAGTCCGGGCGCACAGCCACAGTTGCCGCACGCCTTTGGAGGGATGCCGACACCTTGGGCGGACCGCCCCCCCGCCAGGTACGCTACCGACACTAAGCGGCTGCCTTTAAGGTTTGTCTGTCGGCCACCCAGCTGGCCCACCGGCCCGGATTCAGGGCGGCCGGGGGGGCAATTGCCCCCCGGCCCAGCATGCCCCTGCGCCACACTAAATGTCCCTGGCTCCAATGGGCCATTTGCCTATGCTTGCCCTCCAGACTCAAAGCCGCTTGCCCCGAGCTCCCTTAAATGTACAAATATATATGTATATCGTACGCCTCTGATGTAATCTGGAGCAGTTTCCCCCAAGCTGGGTAGCAGCAGACCAACATCCATTACTTGGATTTCAGGACAGCAATGCAGAGCACCAAGTCAACAGTTTAATCAGGTGTTTGTTTTTTTTGAATAAACAAAATATTATTTTAAGAATTTTTTCATGTTGAAATATTTCGGTTTTTCATGGCTTATTAACCCTCACGTCACACGATTTTTTGTTACTTTTTTGGTGGGTAATACAGTAAATTTTATTACATTTTATGTACAGAAGATGGATTCCAAGCAAACAAATCAGAAACATCAGCAGGCACATCAGAACGGATTTAGAGTATACATACAGATTGCGGAACCCATATAAATGTTTTACAGATGCACAATAACATAAGGTAGTCCTGAATGGAACAGCATGCGTAATGAGGTCAAAAGGCATGGGTAATACTGCCTTCTAATCCCGGGCCAACAACGTTTATCAGTAGGCCGACAGTTCGCAAAATCCTGCAGAACCCAATATGGGACCCAACATTAACAGTGGAAAACATCTAAGAAAAGAGAGAAAGAGAAGTGAGGGGAGAAAGTGAAAGAGAGGAGAGAAAAAAAGGGGTAGGGGTGCCACCGGGCCACAGCCAGCAGGTTGGAGTAGACCCTCCGTTGACCCTTCAGATCCATGTAATGGCGGCTCGTGGCGTCGCAAACTTCTCCAGCCAAGGTTCCAAGGTGGCGAGGAACATATGCGATGTGTCATATACGCCGTGATTTTTTTCTAATTTTAGCATATTCCATATCTTAGCTTTAATGTTGGGAACCGAGGGTGCACCTGACTTCCAGACCCTGGCCACAGCGAGGCGGACCGCTGTGCAGACTCAAAAATTAAGATGGTGAAGTGATTTTGTCAAAGCTTCCAAGCTTCCATCTGCAAAAAAGAGCAGTCCAGGGTTCCGGCCGCAGGGGCTCCCAATCGGCTCACTTAGCATACAAAACAAACGGGACCAGATTGGCACAAGCTTGGGACATGTCCACCAGATATGCAGTGGAGTCCCTTTTCGTCCTCACAGCCCCCAAAACAGAAAGGAGAGTGCATTGGGACCATATGATGTAGTCGCGAGGGTGTGAGGTGCCAGTGGGACAATACTTTAAAACAGTTCTCCTGCACGAGGGTGCAAGCAGTGACCTTCCAGGCGTTTTCATATATCTCCCCCCAGTCAGAGGATTCAAGGGTTTGACCCAGGTCAGCCTCCCATCTCTGTTCAAAGGATGGCGGGGTCGAGAATTTGATCCCCAAGATCTGGTTGTATAATTGGGAGATAGCGCCACGAGGTTTGTGGGATTGATGGCTTGCTTGTTCATAAAATGTGGACATGTGTTCAGGATGGCGTTTAAGAAAATGATGGAGGTAATGAGATAGTTGATGGTATCGAAAGAGTTCTGTTGCGGGAATCTCATGCAATGACTGCAGCTGTTGGAAAGAATATGCGGGGAAGTCCGGATTCTGAAATAGCGGTGACATCCTAGAGCTGGCATCGGTGAGACGATATTTACGTCGAACTTGATACCATAAGGTGAGTGAGTGAAGGTGGGGATGTCGGAGACCCTGGATTTGTCTAGAGTGGAGTGCCACATAAGCTATTGCAGGTGTACACCTGTACAGATATCCGATTCCAGTGGGACTCATCGAGCAGGGGAAGGGCTCACATAGAAGGCGAGGAGCATCGCTAACTGGGCTGCAACATAATATTCATAAAGGAGGGGAGTAGACAACCGGCCGTCTTTGGTCTGTAAAGGATGGATTTAGCTAATCGGCTTCTTCGGCCTTGCCAGACGAACTTCTCGATAGCCCCTTGGAGGCTTGTAATATCCTTTCTTCGGAGCAGTAAGAAGATGGAGCGGAAGAGGTACAGCAGCTTGGGTAATAATGTCATTTTTACCGCATAAATTCTCCCCAAAAAGGATAAGGTATAGGAAGACCACATTGTTAAATCGCGTTTGAAGCCCTTTCACTATTAAGTGTTTCTTAAAAGTGATTTATGGTGGTATAAAAGCAGAGTGGCCTCTGTCATCTGGCAATGGTCCACCATGCATTTACTGGGTTTGCCAGATGGCAGATGTCACCTCCGAGGGAGTTTTTAGGAGAGTTTAACATGTCAGCTTCCTGTTATCACTATGCAAGCCGGACTGCTCTTGCCCTGAATAATGTATAGTTAAATCAGCGATAAGTTTTAAGAAATCTTTCACATTACCAGTTCAAAATTCAGGACCAACATAGACCTTTTTCAAGAAGCAGCTCACTGGGGTTTGTCCTTAACCAAAGTTTCCTACAATCTCTCTTTGGTAATCAGACTGTAAAGAACATGCAGCTCAAGACCTTTGTTGGGGACCTAACATGCTGGGATGGTGGCTGGATTCAGATCTTATCCAGATGCCACCAATGCCTGCATGGTTGACTTGCGGTCGGGAATTATTAGGCTTGGGAATTCCAATGTAATTATTGCATAAAAATTACTTTGGTGCCCCTCAAAAAAACAGGAAATTCTGATCATGAGGTTCATGCATAGGCACATGCCCTAATACCTAGAGACTATGTTTATCAAGGCAAAGTAACAGCAGTTCACTTTTTCATTGGATCCTATTGATAATGCTCTGAATATTACACATTACATACAGTACCTGTCTACAAAACCCCCTTAAGTGTATAAAAGAGTAGATTAGTAAAGGTGAAACCACTACCAGGGACATTCTTTTGGTTGCTATGGTGATTGTACTATTTGTATCACTTTGGATAACAATGACTTCTTATATACAGTATAACCTCCAAGAACCTGAGGGTAGAAAATCTTACACCCTATGTGGTTTTATGTCATAATTTTTTGTAACATACTAAATATACCTTTAATTAACAAATCCTCAGCGTTATCCAACAGCACCATAAATGTCTTAATAACAAGCACCTCTTAACTTTTGCACAGAATCTTTTTTGAACTAAGTTGTAGAACCCCAGGGAGCCTCCTTTTGTTCATCCTTTTGTGCAGTGGGAATTAGAAAACTGGCAAATAAAGCCAACATCCCAGCATCATGTCACATCTCACTGGCCTTTGATATGTGTTTGGGCCAAAAGTTTAACTTAACATACACAATACAGAGTTGACTGATATATAACCCCAAGGGTCAGTGTAGCGAAAAATGTGATGGTTTACACAGTTGTTAGTTCCAAGGAAAGGCAATTATTATCAGGCATGACCTGGCTGATATTAATTGGATGGAGCTGTATCAATAACTTAGTAGTGATTTTTTTTGTCCCCTAAATATATATATTGTGATAAGGTGCAGGGTGTGGTTGCTGATGGCGTATACATCCCCCTAGGTTTTGGAGGGTTTGGTATGATATGTAGCCCCAGGGGGAGTATGTATGGGCCCCTGGGGTTGAGCATACGGAGAGTAGGGCGGGCCAGGGCTCCACCCCGCAGTTTACATACAGCTGGAGTGTAAGAGAATCCAGGCCAGGAGGTCAGGCTGACTCCTAATCACTGGTCAGCTGCAAGTTATTAGCTGCAGTGACTGCAATAAAGCCTTGTCTGATTAACAGAAAGGAGTTTTTGTTTGAGGCCTCGAAGCAGTAAGGCTGGCTATGCACTAAAGAGGCAATCTATATGTTAGTAAGAGCTCAGATTAGCTAGGCTTTTGTTCTGTTAACCCGTTCAGTCCCCTATGGATGTACCGTTGGTCCAAAAAACACATCCCAAGAATCCCCTAGGGACGTATCGGTACGTCCTGCCTTTCTTGCAGCGGCTGGGACACATCCCTGGCACTGCACGGGAGATCAGGCTGTTTGACAGCCTGGACACCTCCCTGACAGCAGAAGCCAGCATTGCCGGCTTTCTGCTGTCCGACCTGATGTAACAGCTTCCAGCACGAAAGCCGGAAAACTGTTACATTTTTAAATGCCGATCGTGCATTCCCTTCCGGGTCGCGTCACTGCTGACAGGATATCCTGTCCTCCGATGAGGTGCAGACGCTGTGATCTCTATGCAAGTCTGTGGGGACTTGCATAGAGATCACAGTGTGATCGGTCCAGGGCGATCGCAGGGAGGAGAGTGAGAAACCATGTTAAAAAATGAAACAGTGAAAAAAACCAAAATAAATAAAAAAACAAAAAAAACAATAACGTGAGCTATGTGATGTCATTGTGACATCACTGGCATTAATAACATGTTCAAGAGGTCCCTAACAGGACCTCTAACCATTTAAAAAAAAAAATAAAAAAAATATATATATATATATTGTGACAGAAAGCAGGGAATGATAATGAAGGGAGTGTATATTTCGCCTTATATTTTGCAGGGTGGTTACCCTCAATAGTTTACTAGCCCCAGGGAGTTACAAATGTAATTATTAATGTCTGTTGTTATTTGTGTGTTTTGGGTCCCTGGGGTGGAGCATTTGGAGAGTAGGGCGGGCTAGTGCTCCACTCCACAGTTTATGAGCAGCCGAAGACCAGCAGGTGGGAATCCAGTCCGGAGATTATCCGATACTCTCCTAGCACTCACCTGTATCCACTAATTAATGGGAGAGGCAGTTAAGTAGCCTCCTGGTCTCAGAGCAAGGGAGAGAGCTGCCAAAAATACTGACTGCTGCAATTATTGAATACAAAGTAAAGCGGTATTGTGTCACAATATATATATATATATAAAAAATATTAAAAAAGATTATAAAAAAATTAAAAAGCCCTTACATCCCAGTGTTCTAACACAACATCTACCCTGTATACCCCTCCTGCCCCTGTTCACAACCCCCAAACCTGTTAAACCATAAGCATAAAAATTCTACAAATAACGTACACCTTATAGTATGTTCCCTATAAGTGCTGGGAAAGTTTGGAAAATCTATATAAATATTTCTGAAATCAGGACACCTGAATTGATAAACTTGGAGGGGATTTTCCATCACTTTACCTAATTTTGTGAGATTCAGAGGGAAAGTTAAAAAAAAAATTAGGTGTTTTTTTTCTATTCTTCGCTAGTTTTTACTAAATTTCTCATTCTAAATTTTGTGTATGTGTATATAAATGTCACACTCCGTGGCATGAATAAATATAATTTTTGTTTGGCAACACAATTTTCAGGGCTCATTTAGTCAAACAATGCCTGGAAAATAACATGCATTCAGGCTAAAATATGTACTGGTCTGCCTCACATTTCACATTGTATTGTACAGAAAATGTAAGGTACTGTCCTGCAAGTTTATTTAATCACAGAGACGAGATAGGCCATTGGCACTTGACAGCTATCCATTCCAAGCCAGAGCTGGAGACGCTTGAGTGCTTACTCGTAAGCTTAATTTTCTGGTCATGAGAAAGCATTAAATATACTTAAAATTAACAAATGCAAACATAATTGGACATAATTACAGATGTAAGTAATTGTAAAAAAAAAACAAAAAACCTGAATGTGATCAAACATCTTACAAAAAAGTTTGTGTTGATAACTCACCACAAAAGAGCAAAAAATATAAAAATAGATATAGAAAAAGAATAGGCAAGAAAAAGTTAGGAATAGCCTGGTTTTCTGCATTAATTCATAAAATGTGATCTGATCTACATCTTCGTCACAAGTAAAGGCAAATACAATGTCTTTAAGATTTATTTGGAAGGGGTGCCTGTTAAGTGCTGCTGGTATTTAAGCCATGTAGTGCATGGCAGCACTTTGCATGCACTGGTTAGCAATATGCTAAATACATCTTCATCCCTTAAAAATGGACAAATTGCAACCCTATTGTCACAACCCGGGCAAGGAGGTCAGGGAGGACACTAGCTGCAGGGGATATGGTGGACTCTCTCTCTACCCTGTGATGCATACCTAATGACTGGAAGATACAGACAGTTTTGGATAGTATAGGCTGGAAAGTACAAACAGGGCCTAGCACTGAGAAAGGACTGTGCACCAAGGCAGGACTGCAACTTAGCCAGGCATTCAGAACAGACTGGAAGCTCACACACAGGGCAAAAGCCGGATAGTCCTTAAGACAAGCCACCTGGCAGGATGGCCCTCGATGGCCTTTTGGCAGAGGGCTTGGTAGGATGGACCTCGGGCAGGGTCGCAACACAAGGCTACAACACTCAACAATGCAAAGGCTCTGTTTTCAGAAAGCAGCAGCTACTTATAGGGCAGGGCCGTACATGATACAATTGTTTTATGAGGCCCAGCTGAGTTTCCAAACCCAGTAGAGTGGCCACTGAAGGCTGAAAGTTGAATAAGCCACAAAATCCATATAATTTATACAGGCGTCTGGAATGCAGGATTGCACCATGACACCTACATGGGGTTGAATCTCCCTTCCCAAACCTTAAGGGGGTCTTAATAACTTGCAAGTGGGGCAGAATCTTATAAATGGAAAGCAACAATGAGATAAATGTTTCTTCTTGCCACGTAAGTTTTATAACATCAAGGGGCAACCCCTCCTCACCCTACTATGACCTGTCATATTTTCAGTCTTAAGTAAAACTCTGTTTAGAGCTTTTGCTAGTTCCTTACTGGAAGCAGATTAAGGTCATGTAACATTGCCATTTTATGTTTCAGCACTTCAAATATATTAATGCAGCCACCTGTTGGTATAAGTGGCAACAGATTTTGTTTTGTGACCTTTTGGTTCAGATGGTGGGATTTTTCATTTCAAAATGAAATTAGGAGCAATATTTTAGTACCAGTTGGATAATACTTTAGTTAATTAACCTTATAACATTTTACTGGAGTCACAAATTGTAACATTGTCAGTAATTTGACATGTGCAAATGGGCCACATTTATTTTTCTTTTCATTTCTGGTCCGTTCGTTTTCGGGGAATGAATTTCATTACCTGCCTATTCGTTTTGGCCGAAAATTTTGGGGGAATTTTTCACTCTCATTCTCATTCACTTTCTCTCTCACACTCTCTATAAATGTTTCTTCTAACTTTGTCCGCAACTGCGCGGACATAACTTCTGCCAAAACGGAACTCAGGGCAATATGGTCAGCAGAGAAGGTAGGGAAACATTTAGAGAGCGTGAGAGAAAGTAAACGAGAATGAGAGTGAGTGAATGTGGGCCCATGAATTTCGTACAAAAATTCTGAGCTCTTTGCTTCCTTTTCATCCGATTCAGGTGAGGTCTGGCTTTGTTTTCAGGGGCTTTGTACAAATTGCTGAATTTACCAACATTTTGTACATTTGCAGTTCATATGAATCTGAATGCACAAGTTTAACCGTATTTGACTGTTGGGTGACATCACAGAAAATATGGGTCAGGTTCCAAATGATAAATTAAGGGGGTGGATGATGAATTAGGGCACCAAAACAGACAAACTAATGAGGTTTCTAAGGGTTTCTTGTTTGTTCTGAGAATGCACGAATTAGAGAATAGAGGCTCCTGTCTAATAAGATGTATTGAAATGTAGAATTATTTATTTTTGATCAGACAACCTTTTAGTTATAATGTTTTACCCCGTTGACAATTTTGTAACATTCATCATTTTCGCTCATGCCTTTTTACTGATCTTACTTTATACTTGTACCTAAGATTCTACGGTGAATATTCCCAGGGTAGCAGGGAATTGCATATGAAAACAAGAGCCCTGCACTCCAGGTGACCCCAACCCAGTGAATCAAGAGAGCCTCTTAAATCAAGGTAGCAAGACAGAATCTTTGTTTCCTGGGAAACACTCTAATTATTGGTGAACCAATAGAACAGTTAATTTCTAGGCCTAGGAATTCATTATCCCTCTCTTCCCTACCCCTTAACTGCAGAACACACATTAACCTGCCACAAAGAATTATACTGAATAGTGATTATCCCTCCCTAAACCAGAGAGACAATGTCCCTTATCACTGTGCATAGTATTCCTGCACAATGCCGTGTATTTTTCATTGGTGCATAGAGGCCGACAATAGTTTACCAATACATATTATAACCTAATGCTTTTCCAAATGATGTCAAACTGCTTGACTAACCCTAATGGGCTTTATCATGTTTAGTTGATCTTCTTTGACTTTTTAACTTGAACTTATAAATGAGTTGTAAGGATACTTTCTTAATTTATTTACAGTATGTATATTTGTTTTCACTGCCGGACATATTTGCTATCTTGGATTGCTGAAAGGTACAATTTAGTTACCCACTTCCTTGGAATTGATGGGTGCGATTTACGCAAATAAGCAAAGAGGTCTAAACAGACCCAGTTGGAATGTTCACTGAGCAAGCCCTAAAGTAGACTGGGGTTGAGTATATCACATGCATGGAGAATACATATCTTGCATAGAATATAGCTGGGGCAGAGGAGAATTGTATATTGGGAGGATTCTCAGGTGGTGGTGCATGAGTGAGCGGCTGCATTTTACAAGAGGTCCACTGCAACAAGGGGAATATAGCTGTTTATCATTCAACTAAATATTACCTTACGCGACGGGTAGACAAGCCCTCTTCATGGTGAATGACAGCCCTCCACCCCACTGACTGACTTACTCTATGTCAAAAGCACAGGTCAAAAGCGGTCAGCAGAGAAGGTAGGGAGAGTAGGGAGAGAGCATGAGGGAGAGTGAACGAGAGTGAAAGCGCATGAGAGATGTATCATTTTTTAATGTAAAAAGACCCCCCCTTTCCACCCAATTCTAATTTGAAATTAATGGGCAGGAAATGGATTTTTTTTAACCATTTTTGGTCCATTTGCTACTTTATAACAAAAAATGACCTGCATTTGGGACATGTTCTCATTTACTCATTACTGGTACAGCTTGTACATTTTGCCGTTGCACCTAGCCAAACCACTAGGGCATTTTTCTTTTTTCATGCACTCTCCATACCAATTAAAATACCCCCCCCAAAAAAAAAAAGTTGGCAAAAATATTTATTTCACAAATTTGTAAACTGTAAGTCAACTGGAAAAAATAGGTATCTGAAAAAATTAACTTTATAAATAAATGTAATAACTTTTAAATGAATAACATTTACTGAACAGATATGGTACAACATAACTCCTATCACTGTATACTGAGCAAGATATTGATGGAGGCACAGCGTAACAACCATCACTGTACACTGAGCCAGACATTGACATGATACCCCTGAAGCAGCCTGCCTGTATCAACTCTGCCCCCTAGTCTGCCTGCCTGTCCCAACTCTGCCCCCCCGTTTGCCTGCCTGTCCCATTTCTACCCATAAACACTTACTCATTTACTTACTCTCCCGTGCCCACTTACCTTTCTTGCAGATTTCAAAGGTCCAGGGCCGACCGCTTAACGTGGGGGCCTGTGTTAGTCGGCCGCCAGGTCACCGGGCTCCCCCCCTGATGAGTGGCACCCAGGGTGGACCACTCCCTTCCCCCATTTAGGTACGCTACCGAGTACGACGTTTCAATTGGCCAATGCCACTGGAAAAAATATTAATGTGTGGGAAACCACAAGCAATTGAAACAACAATATAATTACAGTAAAATGAATTAAAACAATATTACCATATATTGCCATATATTTACTTAGTGATCTCAGAAACAATATGACTTAAAAAATAAAATGCCAAATACACCTGTATTGCTTCAGGTACTTTCGTTGTGGTTTTTCACACATTTGTATTTTTGCTGAGATTATATTTTAATTTAGTGCTCAATGTTTTTCTTCGGTTTTTTGATAAATAGAAGCAGTTTTTTAAGTAGTATTTTATTAGTATATAAGATGATTTCCAAGCATATATGGACAACATGTAAAATGCATATGACTCAAGAGACTACCTTGCATAAGTAATAACTTATGCAATAAGTAATAAAGTAATAACAATAACATAAAAGAAAGTTGGGTTATGCAATCATTTTGTGCACGTGGTAATACAAACTTGATCATGTCACAATTTGTCCTCGGAAAGCCTGACAGTATACAGCTGCTAGCAATATGCTCTATAACTGATAACTCACGAAATGAAAATCATGGTAGTGAAAAGAAAAAAAGAGGAGAAAAGAGAAAGGTAATGGTGGGAAAAAAGCACCTAAAATTATAGATTAATGAAGCCCCTGAGTCGTGGCCTCCAGCCCCTGGTCCCAGCTGTCAGACACTGCCTCGTAACGCCTCCCACTCTCAGAACAAAGACAATGTGGAGTCCGCCTGGGCAAGCGTCTTCATCCAAGGCTCCCAGGTGAGGTGGAACAAATGTGATGTTTCATGTATATATGCAGTAATTTTTTCCATTTTGAGTATATGCCAAATTTTATCTTCAATGACGGGAATCGTGGGGACATTTATCTTCCAGGTCTTAGCTATGTAGTGGTTCTCTGAGAGCGTCACTCAGATTATTGAAAAAGTGTGACCAGATTGGTTTGACCTTGGGACACATCCACCCCATGTGTAATGGTACCCCCTCCTTATTGTACCCTCTGAAACAAAGCGGAGACTGTGATGTAAAAATGAGAGCACTTTAAAGCAATTCTCCTGAACGAGAGTACATGTGGTGACCTTCCAGATGTTTCAGCCAGGTCTGACTCACACTTCTGTTCAAACGAAGGCGGCGTAAGGAATTTAACCCCAATTATATGGCTATACATTTGAGAAATGGCTTCTCTGGGCTTATGGGATAGCTGACAAGCCCTTTCATAAAAGGTTGATGTGCTTATCGCGTGATGTTTGAAAAAGAAATGTACACATCATCCATCCGAAGCGTGCACCAGCACATGGATCCGATTCAAATTGAACCCAGTGTACCGTGGATGGATCGATGGAGAGAGATAGAAGCAGCCAATTGAGCTGCGATATAATATATGTGAGGAAGAGGGGTAGACAACCAGCTGGCCGTCTTCCGTCTGTAGAGAATGGTTTTAGCGAATCTACTTTTTCAACTTGCCAAATTAATCTTTCAATGGCCCTCTGGAGGTTGTTTAAGTCCATTTTTCGGACTAGCAATGAGATGGAGCAAAATAGATAAAGCAGCTTGAGCAGTAGCGTCGTTTTTACCGCATATATTCTTCCCCAAAAAAGATAAATCATATGAAGACCATGTGGCCAGATCCTGTTTCAGCTGTAATCTTGGATAATTAGCAGAGTACATCTGTTGGTGGGAAGGGGTGATGTTAATGCCCAGAGATCCTATGTGTAGTGGCTCCCACTTGAAATCAAAATTAATTTTATATTAATGAGGGAAATAGGACTGTAGCTAGTGCAGAGAAAAGGATCTTTAGCCTCTTTAGGAATCATTACCATCTTGGCTCTCTGCATATCTGAAGATGGTTGTACCTCACCAGTCATAAATGCGTTAAACAATTTGGTTAGATGCAGGAGAAGACATGCGGCAAAAGGCTTATAATACCTCGCAGTCAGACCATCCGGGCCTGCAGCCTTGGGGTTCTTAAAAAAATTTCAAAGCCGCCGAAACTTTGGCCAGTTTGATAGGGTCGTCGAGGTCAGCTTGTGCTAAGGTTGTAAGTGAAGGGTGCTTACGTTCCAAGAGAAACTTCTGTAAGTCTTTTGATAAGGATGAGGAGAAAGAGAGGTTTTCTTGCCATCATACAAATAAGCATAATATTCGGCAAACCTGTTTGAAATAACTTCAGGATCAGGGGTCTTGATCACTCACACTGTTCCGGATCGGGTAAGGGCCTTAAGTTTCGTCACCATCATAGTGTCCGGCTTAATAGCCTTTTCAAAGAGTTTCTGCTTAGTACTAAGAATCGCCCAGATAGAGTCTGTAGTTAATAACAGTTGTCCTTGAGTTGTGACAATTTTGTGTAGATATCTTATGGGCAGCTTGCAGTTTAGCCAGTTTAGTAGTGAGATCTCTAATTTATAGTAAGTTTTTTCCGCTTGTCAGAGGCTATTGCTATAAACTGTCCCCTAAGGACTGTCTTATGTGCATCCCAAGTAGTACTCAGGGTGACATCCGGAGTTAATTCTCAGTAAGAGATTGATTTATGGTATCTTTGACTTAAGAATCTGAGGAGTAAGGAGTCATTGAGACACCAGAAGATTCGTAGATTAGGAGGTTGCAAATCTGACAAGGATAGCTCTACAATTGCATGATCCGCCAAGGATATCTCGTGTAGTGAGTGAGGGATATCTCGCTGGTGAGCGAGGGAAGCAAACATTGGTTAAGGAATAGATAGTCCAATCTCGAGTACATTTTATGAGGGTGGGAGTAAAGAATAATCTCTATCCATGGGGTACAGGAGTCTCCAGGCATCAAACAATCCAAGGGATGGCTTGTAAAGAAGTTTTGGGCACGTAGAGGCTGACGATAGGGTTCTATCCATGTACGGGTCCATCACAGAGTTAAAATCACCCCCACACTAAGACCTCCCGGTGGCGCTGTAAGGAGAGACTGGACTATCCCATAAAAAACTTAGAATTCAGAGGGCTGGGTGCATAGACATTTACTATCGTTACTGAATGGTCATGGAGCAGTCCATCTAAGCGAAGAGAAAAAAGTTAATAATAATAATAAGCGTAGTAAATTCCCTGAGCTGCATGTCAAGCGAAAACCTGTTCAAGCTGTGTAGTAAACTCGTTTGGCATCAGGTAAGGAAAATTAAATCCCCTTGTGAGAAGCTGCAGAAGCCTGCGTAGATTAACCCCTCTCTTGAGGGATTTTCCTCTGTGTGAATGGAAGAGTGAGGAGACTCTGATTCCCGTGCATGTCCCCCTCTGGATCGAGATCTCTGAGGCATTCTGCTGAGGTGTTGCTCCAAATTACTAGGTGGTTATAAGCCCAGACATCTCTGGAAGGGTTTATCTTCATCAATCCCTCTCAGCGTTAGAAGCGATCCAAGCGAGAAGTTTGAAGGGGAATCCCCATGGGTATGAAATCCCCTGCTCCCGAAGAAAATCTGTCAAGGGTTTTAAGGCTTACCTTACAGAGGGTGGAGGGGGCAATATCAGCATATCCAAAAGGGGTAATGCCGTCCATCATAGGTGAAACATTTTGTGCAGTGCGCAGGATCGCCTCCCTGGTGGTATAATAGTGACATTCTAAAACAATGTCCCTGGGGGGAGATTTTTTCCCTGGCCTCGGGTGCAGCGCTCTGTGCAGCGCTCTGTGGATCTGCTCCAGGTGTAGTTCCTCCTCCAGTGTGTCAGGCAGGTGCCGTTGCTGGTAACAGCGGAAAAACTCCCCTTAGATCGATCAGGGTCTCCGGCACTCCTCAGACCCTTAAATTGGAGTGGTTATCCAAATCTTCCAAGGGTCCTGAAGGTCTGTGCACGTGTTCTCTAAGTGGGCTATATCCGCGTTTCTGTCCTGCTGAGTACTGGTAAGATGTTCAACCCTATTTTCCAGCTGAACAATCCTATTAGCCAGAGCTGTGATATCTGCTGATACAGCTGTCAACCCCACTTTGAGGTCAGACTGCAGGTCTTGCTTAACGGAAAGCATGCATGCCTTAATATCCGAGATGTCACTACGTGTGCTAGGCCCAGCTTCATCTAGGCCCGCAAGGCCCTCACCCGTTGCAACGGGTTTTCATAAAAAAAAATCCGGTACCTTGGAGGAAACTCCCGATTCTCCACATCTCTGGGTAGACATCTGAATGTTAGTCTGTAAAATGGTGCGATTTCTCAGATGGAGAGGCTGTGGAAGCTGATGTTGCCAGGTAGTGTGCAGGATCTATCTCAGTGTGCAGCCATCTTCTCCAAACGCCAGGACAGGCCCCAAAATAGAAGCCGTTTTGAGGTGGGGAGGCAATGAAGTAGTTAAGGTAATTAAGTTAATCACAGTTGTGCTAAATCAAAAAAAGTTATTTATGGCTCATCACTTTTTTTGCCAGAATTCTCAAATACTGTCTAATACATTCATTCAAGTGCGTTATCTGTTTCCTGTACTGAATGCCCAAATATTGGTGTGGCTTGTTCAAAGCTGGACACCTGGCCTCTAACTGGCCAACCCAAATGGACTCTTATAGGAAACTGATGACTTGCAAATGCTATCTGGTTAGGCTGTAGTAATGTTGTAGCAACACAAGATGGGAGCATTGCTACTTGCATGGCAAAGCAAAATCCAGTCATTTTTGCTATGAAGTGCAAGGAGAGAACAAACTCTTAACCCTACCTGTACCTATTAAGTCTGTGGTACTAGTGAATCCCACAAAATGCTAATAATTGTTCACATTTTTATTAATTTCGGGGAGGTTTAGGGGTGTCTAGCATGGGAATCTGTTGTTGCCATTTACTTACAAAAACAAACCAAAAGTATTTTCAAATGCATATTTATCTGCAGCTTTCAGCTGGGATTAATATTAAATTTAGTGGCGCAATGATATGAGTTGCAGGGGGTCCAGCTCCAACAAGTCTCAGGGATGACTTACTGTTGGTCTAGTATTTAACCCTGGGAGCTCCAGCAACAGGGATCTCTGTTCTCTTCTAGGCCAAGGTAGCCCTGGTGTTAATGTGTGGCTCTAAGCTCTAAGCTCTTAATGGGCCCTTTGAAATTTGCACTAATGGTGTCTGCTCCTAATTACGTCAATAATAGCAAACATCCTCCTAGTGTTTGTTGTATTACAGATTACCTTTATTGCCTCCATAACTGCGCAGTGATCGCTTCATATTTGTAAACTGCCTTTTTTTGAGGCACAGGTATTAAGGACATACATGGGGTGGATGCATACATGGGGTGGAGATGAGTAACATGGCTGCAGTGGGTCCTTGCCTTTTGTGTTACATTAGTCATAGGATATGGGATTATTATGCTGTAAGAATGTTAATGCATTAATTATATGCTACTAAAGGTGCATGTCCACATAACATTACATCCTGAGCTTAACACCCATCCTGATGCCCTCATCATCGATACTAATTTGATTTATGCAGAGAGCAGAGTTACATCTTGAGTTACTACAGAGACCACCATAAGCCCTGAAAAATGCAGACAAAATCTGTGACAGCCCTTATGACAGCCCCGTTTATTTCCCCCCCCCGTTCTGTTCATGACTTGCCCGATTGGCCAGTCCCCCCCTGCTCTACATTGCCCTGGATGGTGTGGGAGAGGAGTGCTCTGGACCTTTTCTGGTTTGTGTAGATTGTACCCCATCCATGTGTGTCACCCCCTCAGTCAAAGGCGTTATATGTCTTTCCCTTGTGCTCGTTGGATTCCCTTTCCTTCCTGCCTGGCGCCTGACCAGGACTGTGGGGAGGCTAGGAATACGCGGCGAAGCCAGACGATCTTTGGAACTGAGTCACTATGGACGCTATCATGACAGTGTCACTAGGTGTAGGAAATGCACTCCCCCTTTTCATACTCCTTTTTCTCTACTGCCTTCTTCTGGTTCTTCTCCTATTTCCTTTTACTTTATTCCACAACCTAGTTAATGGTTAATCCATCCTTCTTTTAGTAGCACCATGCATTTCACTATTAACAAAACATATGGTTTCATGTTAGTAATCACAGTTCTTTTTTCTTTCATTCATTTGTTCCATGTTAACCCCATTTCTAGCTTCAAATTTATCATGCAGTTAGAACATAACTCGTTTCATCCGATCCCCCCACCCCAGGGTCATTTACAACCCTTCCATAATAAGGAGGATTCATAACAGATTGCTCAGTAATGCATAATGGCATGTTAAGACACTACATCTTTTTTATACTGACTGTATACTTTGTTCACTACGGTTTCTAGAGTCACAGATAGAGGTTGGTGGAAACCTCCCCCCATACTCTAAAAATGTCAGAAAATGCTTCTTCCTCCTTTGGAAACTTACAGTGGAAAAATATTTTTCTTTCTAGAAAAACTTATAAAGTTTCTTCTACAAATGTTGCCAAGAAGTTTTACGAAAAGTGTAAAGCTATTACTCCCATGGGAAGGAAAACAATTGATTATTTAACCAACTCTTATCACAGACCAAAGTTCCTGAAGTGAAGAATGCAGTAGACACAGCTCCCTAAAATTCTATGACAATTCTGACAGGTAACAAATTGTACATCACCACAGCAATCTTCCCCTGATCTCTCTCTCCTCTAATATACTGCATTATCAACCGCTTGTCTATTTCCAATGTTCCAACTCTGCCTGAAACTTAGTATATCTGAAACTGAACTTGTTCCATAATCACTCCAGTGCTTGAATTCTTAGTCTCCTATACTATATACTTTCAAGGGATCCATGTATAAAGTGGATATAGAGGCAAAGGTGATAATTTTCACCTTATTTGCATGTGCCTACCCAGAATCCCTTGTGGTTGTGGCAGCACCTTGAGATTTCTGAGGGAAAAACAAGCCTTCTGACGTGTCTGGTGTCAGTAGATGAGTGTTTAATAATGCTTCTACTACCCCTTAAATTTAAGTGGAAATATTTTCCATCACCTTTACCCACCATAACTTATGTAATGCAATCTCCTATAAGAACACGACTATCTTCCCTACTAACCAGGCCTGATTAGGAAGTTCAGACTAAAACGGTAAAACTCTGTTCACTGTGATTTACATTGTATTTTATTCTACATTCAGTTATGCTTGGATCATAAAGTGTATCTCAGCTTTGCACATAGATTCTATGAACTAAATCATTAGCTGTTACACCCTCTTAAATATTTTGCTAGAACAATTAATTTAAAACACAGAATGTACATACTTATGTCCCTTCAAATATGCTAATATATAAACACTCCAGTTGGTAAATGTAACACAGTAAAACAAATGTAATAGGTTGTGACAAACTATATCATTAACCCCTAGAGATAAATATAACAAGCAGCTGCAACAGGATAGCAAGTCATTTAAAGTTACAGGATCCCGAGAGACAAAACTTCAGACTAATTCATTTTCTTGCCGTCCAGTAGAATAAGCCTGCCTCTCCATTATTCACCAATGTAACTTTTTCTTTAGAACTGAAATAATAGCTACTTTGCCATAAAATCCACAGAGCCAATAAACACATTATGGCAGTGAGTAATTCGTTTATTAAGGTAGTACATTACAAACTTAATATATTCTGACCCTGGAGGCTCGGCTGTTCTTGCAATTGAGAGCTGACTTGTTTTGGGAAACGTGCTAATTTATCATTATACAGAAGAAGTGTTAAATGGAGAAATCAGCTGAAATTTCATTTAATGTTGGCCATTACCCAATTGTGTCAGGGAGCTTTTCATACACTTGCCATGACTGTTTTATTTTCTCCCTAATGTATAGCTATTTTGTGGCTATACTAGGATTTTAATATGTTTATATGCTATGGGAGATTGAATAACATGCATTAAAACCTTTAGTAGTGCTGGTGGGTAAAGATATCTTGTGTTTTATTCTACGTCTAATGGCACATCGGGTAATGGAAATTAATGAATCAATGTTTAGGAGGACTGAAGGCTTGCATGTGGTCCCTTGCATTAAATGCACTGCTCAACACGTGTTTAACAACCGGCCTGTCGGTTGTCAACTGCAGCCACCAGCATCTGTTAGTGCCAGCATATGAGATGATATCTTGGTGTGCTGCATTTTAAGTTTGCTACAAAGGTTGTGCTGGCTAGGCATAGTGCTCCATGATGTATATGGGTTAGTTAAAAGCACGATCTCTGATCTTTCCAACCAACCCATGAAGCAGTGGTGAGCTATTGCACCTGATCGCTCCCTTGCAACTGCTACCCTAGGATTAGGTTGACACAATATTCCACTGGTTGTGTGACTAAAAGTGTGTTTCTATGAATGTGTTAGGGAGAACATGTTTATGTTTGGGAACTGAAAGAACCGATCAAGTGAAGTTATATCCCATAAAGCCATAGCTAAACCATCGCGATGCAGAAATCTGTTTGTCTATTGTCATACTTGGAAACTTCCCAGGGCAGGCTATCCAGAGTTTTTCCTCTTCTGGGAGAGGGGCTTTGCGAGGGCTGGGGTTAGCTGCTAGTGTAAGCAGTGCTGGATCTGTATGGGTTAGCCCCAGACACTAGATGGTAGTGGCAGGTAGTGGGCAATGATTAACATTACAAGAAAATGGAAATTAACCAGGAGACCAGTGGAAGCAGCACTTCACCTAGAGATTCCTGGAGACACCCTGAGAGTTCCCAGGTCTGTCCATTGGTGACAGATGACTGCGGCACATTTACAATAATGGATAAAAAAACAATTTAAAAAGCTGTGAATGCACGTAAGCCCAACAAAAAATAAAAAAGGACAAGTTCATACTGATGCTTTCTTGTCTGTCCCAGTTTACCTGCCTATTAATCTATTCCTACAATAAAACATTTTTATTGTTCAATAGTAATAACAAATTTGAAAATCCCCCATTGCCATCCCTTTTGTGACAAATCTCAAGAGATTACAGTAATTAAATCGAGAAGATAAACCCTCAAAGGCCGAGAGTAGGAGAAGGACAACCTGCTAAATCCTATTACAAGGCTGTAAAGTCTCATGTTTAATATCTTTGTTTTTCAAAATGGGATAGGATGGACTGAGAGAGAGGATGAGGTTAAAGGGAGAGTTTAATATCACAGGGACCTATTCCAAAGAATAATGCATATTGCCCTACTTTAAGATTAAAATATACCTTCTACCTTTTGTAGAAGCTGCTGTCCCTGCCTCTTCTGTGGGCCAACAATTCTCCCCTTGCTTGAAGTGCTTTTCTGGCATGTGCATGGTTATTGAATTTAATAATTATGAATTTCTATTAATGTTCTTTAACATATTTCTTTTGTTTTATATATCACTATAACTTGAAATCCAATATAGGATCTTTTCAGACCCCCAGGCTTCTTTTTGAAACAGGGAAACGTGAAGAAGTGCAATGTGCTCATAGACCACTGTCTCAGTAAAGTAAAACTTCCTTACATTACATCTAAACCTGATTCTTTATTTTCAAATAAATGCCATTAACACTTTCTCACCTAAATGCTATCGTATGTGAAGTGTCACTGCAGATTTGTTTGACCTTTATAATTGACATATTTTAGCTGGTGATGACACCTGGCAAATTCATTCTTTTAGTTTAGCTAAATCCAAACAGAAGTTTGGGTACTTAAAGATGTTTTAAGCTTGCAGTGGGCACTTTTCAGCAAAACAATCCCTTTAGACTAAGCCAGGTTTTGGAGATTTTAATTTATTATCCAAAGATTTGTCCCTTCATGCAATACTCCTAACTCTATTTTTACAATGCAAATTATATACGGAGTCAAGATGTAAAACTGAAATATATTTATTGATTTTTCCTCTCACAGTGCGCGGGCGCCACAGTAGTGCGCTGCTGGCCTATGTTAGGCAGCAGTCAGAGGGTATAGAGATCTGCCCAGCCCCAGTAATGCTCGGCAGGCCCCCGGACCAGTGAAATCTGAAAGAGAGGTAAGGGGTTGCTGGGGAGAGAATGGGATAATGGGTGAATGAATGAATGAAGTTAGTCTTTAGGGGCAGAAATGGGACAGGCCAGGCTGTTTAGAGGGGCAGAGGTGACACAGGCAGGCTGCGTCGGGGCAGAGGTGGCACAGGCAGGCTGCGTCAGGGGCAATGGTGGCACAGGGAGGCTGTTTTAGGTGCAGCAGTGGGCACAGGTAGGCTGTTTTAGGGGAATAGGTGGCAAAGACAGGCTGATTCAGGGGCAGAGGTGGCATAAGTAGGCTGATTTAGGGGCAGTGTTGGCACAGACAGGCTGCTTTAGGGGCAGCGGTGGCATAGGCAGGCTGTTTAAGAGGCCTACCACGTCAATGTCTGGCTTACCGTATAGTGATAGGGGTTATGCTGCCCTACCGTCAATGTCTGGCTCAGTGTATAGTGATGGGAGTTATGCTGTACCATATCTGTTCAGTACATTTTATTCATTTAGACTTTTAAAATAAATATTAAGTTTAATATTTTGTTTTCAGATTTCTAGTTTTTTCCAGTTGACATACAGTTTATAAATTTGTGAAATAAATATTCTTGCCAACATAAATTTTTTTTTGTGTGTTTGGGGAGGTGCCACATACAGGATCTGTCCCGGGTGCCAAATACTCTAGGTATGCCCCTGGCTAGATAGGTTGTGAAATAATTGGAATTAACTTATAAGGTAGCAAGACCAAGACCCTGAATAGAGAACAGTTTGCTCACGTTTGACATGTGTGTGACAGAACCCTCCATCACTGGGGCCCCTGGAGAGGCCTGAGAGCCAGCCTCCTCCCTATCGACTATGGGCCCAGGCCTTGTAGAGACTTCTGTGTGTGGATATAGGGGTTCAGTCTGCTGATGTACCCCATGTTTTAGCACTCAGAGTCTCAGAACTGTAACGTCTGCTGGACATCCTGTGGTAGGAAGAAGGCTGATTGTCTGTGTATTGTTAATTGTATAGGTGTGAAGCGTTTCCCCTTCACACCTGTGTTATTGTGTGAGTTAGCCCTTGTCTTAAGCCCCCCTGTAGGTATGACTAGGTGTCACTGCTGCATACCTAATTATCAATTACATAACAGGTAGCTGTTAATCCTGTGAGCTCCTGTTATCCCTGTGTCCTGGCCATTGTCTGTCTCAAGCCAATTATATGTCTATCGTCATTCCACGTCTACGTCCCCAGTTAATGTCATTATTTATGTCTCGTGACATCCTGTCCTTCCCCCCGGATATTGTGTTGCAGGATTTGATCTAATTACTTCCTTCCTGCCATGGTAATTAGATCATGTGATATTTGTATTGCCCCTTTTCTACTTGTGTATATATACCTCTGTATTTGGCTTTAATAAATGAGTCCTGCTTTCACCTCAACATGAGTGTTGCCTGATGTTTGTGGTGGGTTATAGCCACGCTGTGTAGCTAAGCTTCGGATAGCCACAGTGCCAATGCGGCTTCGGTGCAGCGACGTCCCTCCTTCTATGTACAACGCTGGTTCTGCCCGGCGCTGAAGGGGTTACTTGTTGGTGTCCCGGGAGGAGGAAGCAGCGTAAGGCGGGAGTACCCAGTCGGGGTAAGGTCGGTCCCGTCACATTGGTGGCAAGCGGTGGGATTTTTCCTTCCAAACGGGACATCCAAACCACCACCAGGATTGGTCACCCTTCGGGCAGAGAAGGAGCAATGCCAGGATCCTCAGCTATGGAACTGGAGTTCAGATGGCGTATGCAGGAGGCATGGGCCCAACACAACGGACCTGTATCAGCTGAGGACGAGCTGAGGTGGAGGGATCATATCCGTAGGCAACTCTGGTGGGAGACTCTGCAATGGGAACAGGAATACCAGGGTAAGTGCCTCCCAACCAGCGAGGACATTTACTGGTTCCAGCTGGAGGCACGAATGCCGTTGCTGGGAAAGCAGCCCAGGGAGGAATGGGTGGCCGAGTTGGAGGTGCTGGTTGTGACGGGACCGACCTTACCCCGACTGGGTACTCCCGCCTAATGTTGCTTCCTCCTGCCGGGACACCAACCAGTAACCCCTTCAGCGCCGGGCAGAACCAGCGTTGTAGATAGAAGGAGGGACGTCGCTGCACCGAAGCCGCATTGGCACTGTGGCTATCAGAAGCTTAGCTACACAGTGTGGCTATAACCCACCCCAAACATCAGGCAACACTCATGTTGAGGTGAAAGCAGGACTCATTTATTAAAGCCAAATACAGAGGTATGTATACACAAGTAGAAAAGGGGCAATACAAATATCACATGATCTAATTACCATGGCAGGAAGGAAGTAATTAGATTAAATCCTGCAACACAATATCCGGGGGAAGGACAGGATGTCACGAGACATAAATAATGACATTAACTGGGGACGTAGACGTGGAATGACGATAGACATATAATTGGCTTGAGACAGACAATGGCCAGGACACAGGGATAACAGGAGCTCACAGGATTAACAGCTACCTGTTATGTAATTGATAATTAGGTATGCAGCAGTGACACCTAGTCATACCTACAGGGGGTCTTAAGACAAGGGTTAACTCACACAATAACAGGGGAAACATTTCACACCTATACAATTAACAATGCTAAGACAATCAGCCTTCTTCCTACCACAGGATGTCCAGCAGACGTTACAGTTCTGAGAGTGCTAAAACATGGGGTACATCAGCAGACTGAACCCCTGTATCCACACACAGAAGTCTCTACAAGGCCTGGGCCCATAGTCGATAGGGAGGAGGCTGGCTCTCAGGCCTCTCCAGGGGCCCCAGTGATGGAGGGTTCTGCCACACATCTCCCCCTTACAAATAGGACTGACACAGGAGTAAACCCCAAACGGGTTGACTCCGTAGTCAGTTAGTTCACTTAGCCCATCAATGCCCTCCTGAAACTGGTGCCCCAAATAATCTGCCCCTCCAAGAGCATTACTCCCCCGCCCAACCTCTCCAGAAAAATATAACTGCCGGTGTAGAGAAGTGCCTACAGCACCTTCTCTCTGGAATCTTCCCAGTCGCTGGGGAGTGATGATGCCTGCATCTTCTCCCTGGTGCTCCTGTTGCCGCTGTGGTGATGGGTTGGCAGCGCCATCTCCCAGGTCATCTGTCTGCCGATGGGGAGGAGGGACGACACCCTCGGCTCCCTGAACTGGGATCTGCGGCTGGGAAGAGAGGACAGGTTCCTCCACTTGCGAATCTGTGAGCTGCTGCTGGGGAGACTGGCCAGCTGCGCCATCTCCTTTGCGCTCACTTGGCCGCTGGGGAGGGATGTCACCTCCACCCCTTCCTTGATGCTCCTTCTGCCGCTGGGAACATGGGCCGGCTGCGCCGTCTCCCGGTTCATCTGTCAGCCGCTGGGGAGGAGGGACGACACCCTCGGCTCCCTCGATTAAGATCTGCCTCTGGGGAGATGAGCCGGCTGTGCCGTCTTCCAGGTCATCTGTCAGCCGCTGGGGAGGAGGGATGACACTGCCAGCTCCCAGAGTTGTGAGCTGCCGATGGGGAGACTGGCCGGCTGCGCCATCTCCTGGACACTCACGCACCCGCTGAGGAGTGATGCCACCTGCATCCCCTCCCTGGTTCTCCATCTGCCGCTGGGGAGATGAGCCGACTGCGCTGTCTCCTGGGTCATCCAACAGCCGCTGGGGAGGAGGGACGGTACCCTCTGCTCCCAGGTCATCCTTCAGCCGCTGGGGAGGAGGGACGACACCCTCAGCTCCCTCAGCTGGGATCTGCCGCTGCGGAGGGGGAACAAGTTCCTCCGCTCCCAGAGTTGTGAGCTGCCGCTGGGGAGACTGGCCAACTGCGCCATCTCCTGGACACTCACCCACCCGCTGGGGAGTGATGCCGCCTGCATCCCCTCCCTGGTGCTCCATCTGCTGCTGGGGAGATGAGCCGGCTGCGCAGTCTCCCGGGTCTTCCAGCAGCCGCTGGGGAGATGGGCCGGCTGCCGCATATCCCTGGATTCCTGTTGCAGGTACGGGGCAGAGGCCAGGGGCTCTCCACCCTGTTGTCAGCGCTTCAGCTGGGGGGTATAGATCCGGGCGAACTACCCAGCATTCGGAGGACCCCGGTGTGAAGACCGCAGCCTCATCTACCCATCCTGGGTTAACATCCTCGGATGAACAATCAACAAAATCCATAGACACTGGGGCATACTGCTGAACATGGTCGAACAAATCTTGATATGCCTGTTCCAGTTCCCATTCTTGTGCGACCAAATAATCCAGGTCAGCCCACAGCTCAGGCACAAATGGGATAGCTTCTGCCCTGCGCTCCTGGATGTCTTCCCCCCGACACTCCGATGTACTTCCGAAGTCGGGATCCTTTTCTATGCTTTCCAATAGTAATCCCGGGCCGCCAAAGCCATAGCCCTCTGTAGGACCTTTATCCTCCAGCCCGGGGCATAGCTGTGCTGCGTACCAACGCAGAGCCCGATATCCATCGTCCAACCTCAGCTCTGCCTGGACCAGCACCTCCAACTCGGCCACCCATTCCTCCCTGGGCTGCTTTCCCAGCAACGGCATTCGTGCCTCCAGCTGGAACCAGTAAATGTCCTCGCTGGTTGGGAGGCACTTACCCAAGTATTCCTGTTCCCATCGCAGACTCTCCCACCAGAGTTGCCGACGGATATGATCCCTCCACCTCAGCTCGTCCTCAGCTGATACAGGTCCGTTGTGTTGGGCCCATGCCTCCTGCATACGCCATCTGAACTCCAGTTCCATAGCTGAGGATACTGGCATTGCTCCTTCTCTGCCCGAAGGGTGACCAATCCTGGTGGTGGT
>VKOC01019270.1:0-29081 GCA_009364415.1 Spea multiplicata | reverse complement strand
CTAGGTACGCCGCTGGTTTGATGTGTCCGTTTGTCAAACTGTTGTTGCTGCTCTGCTATCTCCCTCCTTACTTTAAATGTTGTTTACTTTTGGGGAAAATTCAGTCCTGTACCTGTCAGTGTCTACTCAGTGCCCCACTACTGCTGCTACTGCTTGATCAACTTCCTTGCTATGAGGAATCAATTAATCAAAATGGTCGGAGATATTCAGTCCCATAGCATGCTGCTGTGTATCCATTGGTGTAGTGCTGCTGTTGCTGGCAGCGGTGGTCCTGCAATGCAAAATCAAGTCTGAATCTCTTCATAAACCTTGAGATGCTGCTGCTGCTGTAAGTGAAAGGTGAGCCGAGAAGGTGGCATGGACTCTCCTTAGGAAATACCCCCCTATCCAAATTTAGTCCAAACTGGATGGTGGGTAAATTTGTTGTCCAAAACCAAATGTTAAAAAAGAAACAAAAACATTGTCTAAATCAATGTTTGCTTGCCATTTATGTGTCTATCAGTCTACCAGTTTCGAAGTCTGAAAGAAGGCTAACTTCAATTTTAACTGTATTTCAGCATGAAAATAAACAACCTATTCCTTGATTCCATGCCGTTAAAGTAGGCCACCTGCTCTAGTTAAGCAACAGCTGGGTTTAACCAGATCAATGCTGGAATCTTATAAATATGTTCCGCATGCATATGCAGTTGACAGAGTCACCACCCATTCACTGCTATATATGCAAGTAGGTAAAGCATTTTACCAAAAATGATACTGTATTTTATTCATGTACCTTAATGTATAAATCCATTTATACATTAATATAATGTATAATTGTGATTGTGACTTCTATAAGCATAATTGTGACTTTTAGGTCAGTAAAACATTATGATATATTCATAGCCGACAAACATTCTGAGAAAGGAGGTACATCAATGGAAGACAGAGCAATTAAAATCCTAAGGAGGTGCCGTGGCACCATCATAACAAAAAATGACACTTGTGATGTTCAATTGAGAAAAAAATACAAATGACTTTTGTCTATTTATTTTTTCAAAATTTATCAAGATTTTTATAAAATCTACTAAGCATAACTTAGCTTTGATATTATTAGATAATATGGTAAGGAGAACAGATAATGTAATTTTTGTGCAATGTCATGTCTACCTAAGGAACAAATTAGTAACTTCTTACTGAGGAACAAAGAACATGTTGAAGATGATGATTAGATATCTCTGCTACATTGCTAGATTGTATTCTTTTTAACAAAACAAGGAAGTACAAAATGAGCCAGCAATTCTTTTTCTTCCCTGTTTATTCCTGTAGCATCTGTTATGCGGTAATACAGTTCAGAATTTTCACCACCAAAGCATGTCTTTATTCTTTTAACCATAAATTGGTGAAATACCTCAGAACAATGAAAGAGCTCGCTGTCAATGAACAGTGGTACAGGCAAAACATCTAAAAGGAACAATGTTTAACAAGCTCAAAAGGTCAAAAGTCCTGTGAGCGAAAAAACTAAAGAGAAAAAAACAGAAGCAAAGTCTAATGGACTGATGATCGGGGCAAGGTGCAGACAAGTCTGGTCAAGTTCAAGCATAGAGTCTGGATTCCAGGGAACCAGTAGCAGACAAATGCAGGCATCATAGGAACAAGTGTAGGAAGTGTAGGCACTTCTGAGCACTAAAGGGCTCTCAAGACCAGAGGAAAGTAAGCCAAGCCACAACTGGGTGTCTTCAGACAGTCTCTGATTCAGATTCTGCATATTTTATATAAGCTTGTCTACAATGCAACTGGCACATTCACAGTCTCCATTCCTGTCCCAATGAAGTTGTGTGACAGATTGCCACAATTCAATTGCTTAAGGATTAGTGACCCAGGTAATGACAAAGGGGCCTATATGTCACGTTCTCGCCCTCTGTGTCGGGTACTCGCGGGCGCAGCACCGCTCGCGAACAGCCGCTACCGGGGGTGACGAGTGTCCCTCTTGACGGGGGCGGTCGAGTCCTCGATCGCCGGCGTCGAGGGGTTTTGTTCTCGCCCTCGGTGTCGGGTGCTCGTGGGCACAGCGCCGCTCGCGAGCGTCCGCAACCGAGGGTGACGGAAGTTTCCCGTGATGCTGGCGATCGGGTTTCCGATCGTCAGCATCGAGGGTTGCAGGAGGGTTCTGGGGACAGTGCTACCGTCCGGCATCCCCAGTACAATGTACTTACCCGCTCCCGGTCCAGCGGCGTCCCTCCTGTCTGTAGTGATGGGGGCGCGGCTGGACGGGTTTGGAGGCGGAGTTCTGGGAGATTACCCAGAACTATGATGACGCGGTCCAGGGGGCGGAGCTTGTAAGGCGCCAAGTTTAAAAACCCAGGAAATGCTGCAGTCTGGACCCTGTTGTGGTCTGAGTATCCGGAGTTTTTGCTACTGTTACTTTTGCCTTAGTTTTTTGACCTTTGCCTGCCTGACCATTCTTTTGCCTGCTGATTCTGTACCTTATCCTGCTTATCCTGATTACCAGTTTCTTGGCTCGTCTGATTACCCGCTCTGTTACCGACCTGGCTCGTCTGACTACCCGCGCTGTTTCTGACCCGGCTATCCTGTGCTCGTTACCGGAATTAACCCCGGCTTTGCTCCTGTTGCCTACCGGCTCTGGCTGTCAGGACTCGGGTGATCAGGTCGGGTAGGAGCCCATGCGCAGGGGATACTTGGGGTTCAGTCTGTAACCCACGGTGCATGATTATGCAGACAGACACCACAAACAGAAATCCAGGTAATGCAGTGTATTTTATATATATAACAGGACCGGCAAATAAGGGTAATACAGTCTAAGCAAGAAACATATGGCAAAATAAAATACCGGTAATAAGTCTTTTGGCAGGGAGCCCGCTTAGAAGGGCACAAAAGCAGGGAGTCCGCTTGGAAGGACACAATAGCAGGGAGTCCGCTTGGAAGGACACAATAGCAAGGAACCAGGAACGGTACAGGTGCAGAGCCACAGCAGGAAGGTCCATAGACTTCAATACAAAGGCCCTGACTGAAGGGCAGGGCAGGTTCATAAAGGCAGGGCAATTCAGGTAACAAGGCCCAGCTGGATGTATTCACTAGGGCTCAACCCAGGTAACAAGGCACACCTGAGTTCTGAGTGCTCCAGAGGGCGGAGGGTGGCCACTAGTGGTAGCAGATGTAAATGGCACAGGTATGAAAAAGCCATGGTTCAGGTCAGCGAAAAAGTGGTTCCTGACACTGGCAGTCAGAACATTTGCACCCTGCTCACCAACTCGGCCCTTAAATGTATCCACCTGCATCAGGCCTCCTCACTGTTGGAATCATCACAGCCTCCACTCCCTGTCTCTAAGGGTCTCCCTTGGCGAGGGGCTTCGGAGCAGAAGAACTTCTGCGGTGAGTGCCTAGGTGTTCGTGGTCGTGACACTATATACTATGGTCCCATCTTCTTGGTTGGACAAGACAACATTATGTGATTGGTTGACAAGCAGACTTTGTCCTTAACCTTATAGAAAATAGCAAGATTCTGGTGATGGTCTGACAATGCTTGTTGAACAGGTTTTTGAGTATTTTGATAGACTAGTGCAGTCGCAGAATGTGACTGGAGGCATCTAGTACATTGGTAGTAGTAGGTAAGTCTGGAATGAAAAAAAGTCTGCAAAAATAGGGATGTTTCCTGGAGATATTTTGAAAAACAGGAACTCTATAGCCGCAAACACACATGGATTTAAGGCCATTCTACTTTGTCACCACACAAGGGAGCAGGTTATAAGGTTTGGTTAGATTTTCTTGCAAAGAGTAGACTGGATTGTCATCTTTCCTGTACTACAGTATTGTTTAGGATTAAATGCCCTCAACCATGGTAAACACAAGATCAGTGGAAACAAAAATATCTCAACAGTATTGAAAGGCATACGAGCCAATGTACATTTTGAGATAACACCGTGAAAAAAACCCAAAAGTACGTGCTACTATGGTGAAATGTGAAAAATAGTAAAGCAAATAATAAACCGGATAATACAGCCCTAAAGTGGACCGCTGCTACCCAGACGACACTCTTCCTCAAAGTGTAAGAATACAAGCAAACCAAAAATGTATGGGGCGCAGGTGCATATTTAGGGAAAAAAACAACACAATATAGTGTAGACAGTTTGTTCAATTTTAGTGATTGAGTGATATATTACACTCACAAATGAAAGAGGTGAATCCAACCCATCAACATGGACTTTAAAAGGCTTTAATGTTCTTCAAATGAGAGTCTAAAAAATGAACATAAAATGGTGCAGTATCTTTGGGTAAAATCAAAATATACCAATACAAATGCACTCACAATATTTCATGCAGTAAACACAGAGATTGCTGATTTTTGCTGATAGTTTACTTCTTACCAAACGATTTCCTGAAGAAGCCCAAGGGGCGAAACGCGTAGAAAGATTTGGAAGATTCAGTTGGACTATCACACATCCAGACGGACTTTTTAACCAACGCCTGCATATGCACTGTGGTGCATGAAATATTGTGAGTGCATTTGTATTGATATATTTTGATTTTACCCAAAGATACTGCACCATTTTATGTTCATTTTTTAGACTCTCATTTGAAGAACATTAAAGCCTTTTAAAGTCCATGTTGATGGGTTGGATTCACCTCTTTCATTTGTGAGTGTAATATATCACTCAATCACTAAAATTGAACAAACTGTCTACACTATATTTTGTTGTTTTTTTCCCTGTATATGCACCTGCGCCCCATACATTTTTGGTTTGCTTACATTTTGAGATATGCTGTTGCTTTGGTGACATAGAATTGAGGAATGAGGTACTGCCTCCAATAGCATTGGTGTAGTAAATGGGCACCTTTAAAACAATACAGTTGAAAATTCAGGTGGCACCTACGGGATCTCTCCAGAAAAGAGATGTTGGCCAAACCACATGGGCTCTTCTATTGGAATGAGGTACCGAAGAAGTATGGAGGAACGTTACAAATGTTATTTGAATGTCAGTCCAACTTGTCAGCCAGCTGTATTAAGTCCCCCAGAACTACAGGTACTCCTACACTGGTCAGCTCATTCTTTAGAGTTCCTCATAGGCCAATGGCAAATTAATCTTTTAGCACAGGTTCAGGTAATTTCTACAGTAACCCACCTAAAGCCAGAAACATAATCCTCCACTGAACTCCACTGCCTGAATTACCTATCGATAGTCTCAGCAGCTGAAATCATGAAGGGTTCACCATATACTGTATTCTAGACCTGAACAAAGGAAAACCAGGTATTCAAGATTGGACTGTTGTTGTTCAAAACGTTTGGAGCAGAGGATGAGACAGACCAGGGCCGGCACTACCTATAGACAGGGTAGGTGCCGGCCTAGGGCAAAGATCTATGTGGGGCACCTCCTCTGTGGTGGGCTGGGCGGGCATTCCAATCCACTGCATTGGATGAGCCA
The DNA here is from genome assembly GCA_009364415.1 of Spea multiplicata. NCBI lineage: Eukaryota > Metazoa > Chordata > Amphibia > Anura > Pelobatidae > Spea > Spea multiplicata. The sequence goes on along the minus strand of VKOC01019270.1, from coordinate 23,664 downwards.
CCACACAGATTTGATGGAGGAGATTGTGGATCTCCCTCCAACTGGCCCCACTGCTCTTTTGTGATTCTGCCAATGACAGCATATGACATCGTGTTAGTGTCTGTCTGGGTATGCATGTTAATGTCTGTCTGCCTGGGTATGCGTGTCAGTACCTGACTGCATTGGTATGTCTCTCAGTGTCTGCCTGCCTGGGTATATATGTTTGTGTGTGTCTGGGTATGCAAATGTGTGTCCTGGTATGCAAGTGCGTGTCTGGGTATCTATATTAGTGTGTGTCTGGGTATTTTATTGTGTGTCTGACTGGGTATATATGTTAGTGTCTGCCTCGGTATATATTTGTGTGCCCCCAGGGTATGTATGTGTGTCTGCCTGGGTATTTTAGTGTGTCTCTGTCTGGATATTTTAGTGTGTGTCTGTATGTTAGCGTCTGTCTGGGTATGTATATCAGTGTCTGCCTAGGTACATTAGTGTGTATGTCTGGTTATGTTCACATGTGTGAACATGTGTCTTTATTTGGGTATGTTAGTATGTGTGTGTCTGGTTGTGTTAGTTTGAGTATCTGGGTATGTTTGTGTGGGTGTCTGGTTGTATATGTTAGTGTGTGTGCATGCATGTTAGTGTTGAGTGTCTATGTTTTCGTTAGTCCTGAGTGTCTGCGTGTGTGCGTTAGTGTGAATGTCTGGATGTATGTGTCTGGGTGGGTGTTAGTGCCCCTCCCAATAATTAGGCTTTGGATCCACTCCTAGCTCAGCAATGAAGCAGTACGCACCGCGACAGAGCAGTGAGACAGACCACAGGACCTCGGCAAGGTAAGTGATGGGGAGAAATCTATATTGAAAGAAAGGGGAGAGAGTAAAAAAAATGGAGAGATAAAAAGAAAAAATATAGGGGAGATACAATAAGAAAGAAAGGGAAGAGATTGGGAGAAGGGGGGTAATGAGAAATATACTGGGAGAAATTTAGAGAATGTGCAGGGCTGGCCCTACCACGGAGCAGAGTGGGGCAATTGCCCCAGGCGGCCGGAATATGAGGTAATTTACGGGGCTCAGCAGTAAAGCAGCGCTCACCGTGGCAGAGCAGGGAGACTCTCCGCAGGACTGCTGAAAGGTAAGTGAAGTACAAGGAGGGGATAGGGTAGGGGGTAGATAATGAGAAGGTAGGGAGAGGAAGGGTAGATAATGAGCGGGGGCGGCATTTCAAACTTCACCCCAGGTGGCATTATGTCTTGGGCCGGCCCTGAGAATGAGAAATAGAGATGGGAAAAATTACAGAGAAAGCAAGAAAGGGGAGTGATAATGAATAAGGGAGGAGATAGTGAGCCCATGTACAGAGACTTCTGGAGTGTCAACAGAGGCCAATGTAGGAGCAACTGTTATAGTGGTGACAAGGAGTTACAGAGTAGTTCTCCCAGTTGGTTCTGTGACTACACTCTTGTTGTGACATGGTTATAATAATCATGTGAGAGACACCGTATACTGTAGGTCCTATGTCCTCCTCCTTCTCATATAATAGATTAAAAAAAACAAAAAAATAGGAGAGTTGATTGCGTGCATGAACATGTATACACACTCTCTAAATATTTCAAGTATGGTTTAAATATATTACATTTTCCCATCAGGTCAAGATAGAATTTGTGAGTTAAATATACAGCTACCCAATGGCATGTATATTTAGGGAGATGACGACTTGTCAGATGTGTTTTTCCAGAATATTTCAACGTTAAGTAGGAACAGAATTTCTCAAAGAGGCCCATCACAGTTCATCTCAGGGCATAAATTCTGGTTATGCTTACTATTTAAGTAAGTTGCCAATGCATTGTTATTTTCCTACAATAATTTAACTGTAATTCCTTCATAAACATATAATAAAGCAGATTTTAAAGCAACAGTATTGTATTTCCAGAAATGTAAGAGATAAGATGTTTAATAATATGTTAGTAAAACAAGGCTAACTTCTATTGATTTTAATTTGTTCTGCAACTTTCATTACCACTACGTACCACATGGTACTATGTACCATGCAAATCATCTTATGTACTAGAGGTATTTAAGGAGTACAACCAAAATTCTTTATTGTTCTACCCAGAAAAGAGAAGAAATAATTATCTGTTGGTTGATTGTCATAAACTATTACAAAGAAGCTACTGGACAAATAGTTCTGAGCTGCATCACTGTTGACTCAATGTTAGTATTGTTGAAAATTCAATAGCAAGGCTGATCATTTCTGAGAACAGTATATTTTGAAATGCTCTTAATGACTGCATAACATTGACATTTATAAAATGTCATGTAGATCATGTATCTGAATGCCCAAGAACTATTTTTATGTCAAACAACCTTTAGTACAGTTTACAAACTGCTTCTCCTGAAATGCAAGCTTGTTATTTGTAATCATGGCTATATCACAGTGCAAAGATAATATTCTCACGTGGCTCCGTTTCATTTTACTGGATAAAGATATTAACTCATGCAGTTTTTTATAGAATATTATAAGGTTCCAACCAAAAAAATATATTATAAGGTTCCAATTAAAAAAAAGATATGCTAAGCTTTAAGAATAGCTATTAATTGAACAGAATTATTTTGGTTTCCAGGTGCGAATGACATTTTAAGCGGAGTTTTATTTATATTGCAATTACTTTTAATCATTTTCAATCCCAATATGCTTACATATTTCCTACAGACCAAGGCAGCATGTGAGGACCACAAGAGAGCAGTAGTCCTTTAACTGGATGTTGGACAACAAGGGTAGCAAGGTGGGGGAGGAGGGTTCAGTGTGTGTGGGTATGTTAGTGTGTGTTTAGGCAAGTATGTCAGTGTATGCGCTGAAATATGGGCCAATTTCTTTTCGAACAACAAATTCTGTTTCCTGTCCATTTATTTTGGATAAATCAGACTCTCAGTCTCTCATACTCCTTGAATATCTCCCTACCTACTCTGCCATCAACTTCCGCTTCCATGTCTCACAGCTCTGCTTCTGTGTCTTGCATCATCCTGTTCTACATCTTCTTGTTCTCCTTTGTCCTCTTATCTTTTTTTCTGTTTTCTCTCTTGTTTCTTTCTCCGCATCACTGTGAACATAACCTTCCGGGGAGCTGCCCCAAAATGTAGAAGTTTTGGTGACGTCCTCTCCCCCAATCATCCAATCGGAAGTTCACACATGGTTATCTTAGAGCAAAATGGCAGAGCTTGTAGCGAAGTACTGTCCCCCAATCCTCCTGGTACGGATAGTGGGGAGAAGAAAGAAGACAGGAGAACAAGAAAAAGGAAAGAGAAGAAGACCTGTGGAAAAGTAGACAATGACACTGAAGTGGTCAGTGGAGAAGGTAAAGAGACACTGAGAAAGAGTGATTAAGAGTGCGAAAGAGCGTGAGAGAGTGTGAGTGAGGGACAATGAATCTTGTTTCTGAATGCAGAAACTTTGTATAGGTAGCCAATGTGCAGTAAATGCATACACTTTATATATGATGCCAATGAGCTATCTTTTTCCCAAACAGCCTGCCTCTGCCACTTTCACCACTAAACAGCCTGCATTTGCTACCTTTGCCCCAACCAGCTTACCTGTGCCATCTTTGCTACCAAACAGCTTACCTGTGCCATCTTTGCCCCCAAACAGCCTACCTGTGCCACCTTTGCCCCAAACAGCCTACCTGTGTATTTTTGGCCTCAAACAGCCTGACTGTGCCATATTTTTCCCTAAAGAGTCTGACTGTGCCATCTTTGCCCCAAAGAGCCTGACTGTGCTATATTTGCCCCAAGCAGTCTGACTGTACCATGCATATGCCCCCAAAACAACTTGCCTGCCAGAACTTACCACATCCTTGAGGACTTAAAGAGAATACAAAAGCAGCTCTTCACTATTAGGTAAACAGGAGTAAATAAAATATTTTAAAAATAAAAAAAATAATCATAAGAAAAGTCTTTGCCGTCCCTTGAACTAAATCATTTCTAAAAATAAAATATATAGCATGTTAGAGAACCTTATGTATGTATGTATGTATGTGGAGTATTTCAGTACTTGTGGGGGGTGCTGAAAATATTTTTTATCAGATGAACCTATCCTGTGGTAAAATATGGAAGAGTGTTCTCTATTTTTTCAAAAAATATAATTCATATTACTGGAGGGGCCTGGGGGCCAGTCTCATCCCTTCAGACTATGGGCCCTGGCCTTGGAAGAGGTTCTGTTTTTGGGGAGGTGAGTACAAGGGGTCCAATGGGTCTGCTTCTTTCCCAGTACAGAGTAACACGTTTCCCAAATTACACCAAGAGACTCTAAAAACTATGGAGCTTGTACACAGATTTGAGGAACCTGATTTTTGGGACGGGGGGTTTATGTGTGGTGTGTTACTCTCCATTGGGGCAGGACTCATAGGACAAATATGGCATACCGGGGAACTCTCCAGTTTCACCCAGAGATCTCCAGGTGAAGCAACGCTTCTCCGGTTCTCCGGGGCAAAACCCGAATGCCCTGCTCCACGCCCATTTGCCCTTTAAATTAGGGTGGGAACGCCCCCGACGTACGTACTTTGCTGGCCTAAAACTAATGCGCCAAAAACTAAATGAAAATTTCCTCCAAAACAATTTTGCACGCTGTGTACATGTGCAAATTAAGTGGTACAATAACATCTGAATCATACGTTACGATTTAAAACCTTGGCTATGAAGAGGTTCAAATCAAATTAGCAGGCTGGATATTTATAAGGGTGCAGCATTACTATTAGTCTCATTATTTTATAAGTAATTAATTTATTACTAATCAATTTAGTATGTGATTATAGGTCCATGAGTACTGGAAGATATCAATGTTTCATTGAACTTTCACCTTGTTTACATATCCATTTAAGAAGTGATCTCTGTATATTTTTAGAATAAAACCCCCATAGTTTCTATATTAGTGAACCATATTAAAACTGGAAATTTTCCTTTATGGCTTTGTATGTCCTATTCTATTATAAGTAAATTCAGTCTGGTAGAGGAACAAGGTAGATTTCCAGCATCTCTGGGTAAATGAAATGTAAATCTAGCCCTGCAATTAACCTGATTAAGCTTTTGAGACAAAGCCAGTTATCACTAGTAGCAACCAGTTGTTAAACACTTTGAAGTGAAGAGCCTCCCTTTCCTTATTAGTCTTCTGAATGTTCCCTTGGTGTTGCACGGAAAATGGCAGGAAAATGTTTTGAAGATGTGACTAGACCTGAACAAAATAATACAGCTTTTGTTTTGACATTTGTTTTAGTTGTTGTCTTCTGCATTCAAGCCTGAAACTCAGGTGAAATAAACAAGGACATGATAATTAAGGCTTTTGATCTTTTACAATGAAAGAACAATAAACAGCTAGATTATATAGAATGTAAGAAGTTCTGAGGGTTGTATCTAGGTGTCTTTTTTGATTCTTAGTGAGACTAAGCAATCACTTAGCAAGGGTACACTCCAGGCCTCACCCCCCAAGGGGCCAAGTGAGAGAGATCAATCTTCACCAGCCCACTTTAATTTGGAAGAGCAAGTCATGCGCCACATGAAGCACATCTTGCACTTCTGATACAACCATGCAGGATCTGCCATGGCTTCTACACCAGACCACGAGGGAACAGTGTGGATTAGATATGGATTTAGGATTCTTGGCTACAAGTTTATGTAGGATTTTCTACATTTATTAATAACTCACTGTCATAACAGGGGGCATGTACATATTCTTCTGTTTTGGTATCTAGTACTACATGCTTTCTTTTTGAATGCTTATGCTGGATTCTAATTATTTTCCTTGATTAAGACATTTTTGGTACCTTCACACTGCCTTCCCATATAGAGGTAATGAATGCATCTTCACCTTAGATTACAGTGTCCTGTGCCTTATCAGTCTGTTTTTCCAGACAATAGTACTAATGTGTTAATTGTTCTGTTTTGGGCCTATTAATGCAGGTGCACCACACCCAGACTCCCCTATAACAGAGGCGCTTAGCTGGGTCACGTAACACAATACTATGTTACCCAGCGTTAGAAGCATGGCAGCTTGCATACAGAATTATAGGCTGTGTGCAAGGTAAGAGCGTGAGTGAGTGTGTGGTGTTAAGGGTCTGTAGGAGTTAGGATATGTTATTAGAGTGTGTGTGTTAGTGTATGTTATTAGAGTGTCATATAGTTACATAGTTACAAAGTTGAAAAAATACATATGGTCGATATGGTTCAACCATTCCATTCCATATTGATTTAATTGGTCAAAATGACTTCAGATGACAGTCTATTCCACAATTTAACCACCCTAACAGTAAATAAACCTTATCTATGTTTAAGACGAAAGTGTGAGTATGGAGTTAGAGAGCGTTTACATAAGATAGTGAGCAGGTGTCTGTTAGCATATGGTGTTAGAGTTAGTTTGCATGTTAGTATGTGTTAGTCTTTGTGTAAATATGTGTACACTACTTCCTGGGGGGGGGGTGCAAAGAAATCCTGCACCCATGTGCCAATAAGTTTGCACTCACCCCTGTCAACATCCTCAAATGACATCCAATATCCAACGTGAAAACCATGTATTAACATAGAATTTGACTGAAGGTAAGAACCATTCATTCCATCTAGTCTGCCTGTTTAATCAGTCCTTGATCTTGTCTATTATTCTGGATACTTTTATGCATATCAAATGTTTCAATTTTCTCAATGTATTTGTCTTTACCATTTTGGATGGGAGGCTGTTCTATTCATCTACTACCTTTTTTGTAAAGTGAAAATTCCTTACAGTACATTTCTCCACCTTTGCAATAAACTTCCCTCCTATACTTTGTTAAATGCCTTTAAATGTATAAATGTTTTGTCACATCTCATCTTTCTCTTACACTTTCTAGATTATTTTTATCCTTCATTTTATAAATTACCATTTTCGTAGCCCTCCTTTGAACTCTCTCCAAAATGTCAATAGGATTTCTACAAGAAGCGTCTCCAAAACTGTACACAATACTCTGTGAGGCCTGACCAGAGGTCTGTAAAGTGGCACTTCTCTCTTTCTGCAGCTAATGCCTCCCACTATAAAACCCAGCACTGTGATGGAAACACACCAACTGCTCCTCAAGCCCAGGACAGGAACTCCATCTGAAACAGGCTGGATATCAAATCTTGGTGCAAATACTGGCCATAGAGGTTTCTGTCCTGTAAGTTTTGACCCGATGGAGAGTAACACACCACACATAAACCCCTCCCAAAATGCAGGTGCTCCAAATGTGTGACAAAGCTCCACAGTCTGAATTCTGGTTATTGTGGAAATGTGGCACTCTGTACCAGGGGGACCACTCTCAGGGGCGTAACTAGAAACCTCAGGGCCCCGGTGCGAGAATCTGTTAAGGGACCCCCAACCCCCAACCATCTAGCCCTCTCCCTCCCTAACCGCCCCTTCTCACAATCTACCCTCTCCCTCCCTACCCCCGCTTCGCACAATCTACCTCTCCCTCCTTACCCCCCTTCTTCACAATCTACCCTCTCCTCCCTACCCCCTTCTTCAAATTCTACCCTCTCCGCTCCCTAACCCCCCCTTCTCACACTCTACCTCTCGCCTCCCCCATTCGTCACAAATCTACCCTCTCCCCCTTTTTCCCCCCCTACGCCCCCCCTTTTTTCAACCCCAAAAATTTTTCTACCCCCCCCCCTCTTTTTCCCCTTTTTGTCCCTACCCCCTTTCTCACAATCTTACCCTCTCCCGTCCTGACCCCCTTTCTCACAATCTACCCTCTCCTTCCTACCCGTTCTCACAATCTACCCTCTCCCTCTCCTACCCCCCTTCTCACACACTACCCTCTCCCTCCCTACCCCCCTTCCACCAATTTACCCTCTCCCTTGACCTACCCCCTTCTCACATCTACCCCTTCCCCTCCGCTAACCCCCGCTTTCTCACAATCTACCCCCTTTCTTCACAATCTTACCCCCTCCCTCCCTACAGCCCCTTCTCACAATCTACCCCTCCCTCCTTACCCCCCCTTCTCATAAATTACCCCTTCCCTCACCTACCCCCACTTCTCATACTCTACCCCCCCTTCTCCAGCAACTCCCCCCTCGCCTACCCCCCTTCTCACAATCTACCCCCTCCCTCCGTTACCCCCCTTCTCATAATCTACCCCCTCCCTCCTAGCCGCCCCTTCTAACAATCACCCCCCTCCTTACCCCCTTCTCATAACTCTACCCCCTTCCCTCCCTTACCCCCCCCTTTCTCATTAATTCTACCCACTCCCCTTTTCCCTTTTTAACCCCCCCTTTGAGGTCACTTACCGTCAACTCCTGCTGTTGGACGCGAGTGTGAGGTGTTTGTCTTCGGTTCCCGCAGCGCGTTCACGCTGAGCGCCCGGCACGTCGAGAACAAACGCCTCACGGCTCCCAAACACGGCACTACTGGCAGCGCTGAGGCATGCGGCGGTGTGCAGGGAGTCCGGATTTCTGTCCAGTCAGGGGCCAGAGTTGGCCGAGCGTCGTTGTTTCAGCAAACGTCGGCACCCCTTGGGCCCCCTGACTGGCAGAACTCCAGGGCCCGGTCGCAGTCGCGACCCCTGCGACCCCGGTAGTTCCGCCACTGACCACTCTCCAAAAACAGAACCGCTTCCAAGGCCAGTGCCCATAGTCTGTAAGGATGAGGCTGGCCCCCATGCCCCTCCAGGAGCCCAGGGCATGGAGGCTTCAATGACAAGGACCCTGATTGCTTTTTCTGATTCTTTATTGGATTGCCTACTTAAAAGTATGTCCTCATAAATAATAATTGCCAAGTCCCACTCTTCTGCTGTCTCTGACAGAACAGTGCCCTCAATGTCTCAGGATTTTTACGTCCCAAGTGCATTATTTTACATTTATGACCATACAACTGCAGCTGCCATATTGTTCTCATTTACTTGCCATTCAGCTTGTTCAACCAGGAATATCTTTCCTGTTGCAGAGCGCTACAAAAATACATATCTTTCCATTAAGATCTTTGCTAATAAAAATATTAAAAAGTATTGGTCTCAATACAGATCCTTGAGGTACCCCACTAGTAACAAGATCTTCCTCTGAATATACACTATTATCTAATACATTGTGTCTCTTGTCACTCAAACATTGCCTTATTCATCCAAACTAAAATAGCTGACTCTTGTTAGGGATCTGTTTCATAAAACAGTATTCAGTAACATGTTAAACCAAAACTGACTTTTGGCCAGCCACTGACATTGCTTCAATTTTGTACTTGATTATACAAACAAAAAAATAATTTGTGATAAAAGAGTCACCCACTGGGCCACTTTCAAAACAGAAACCCAAAACTGTAAGAATAACATTTAAGAACATACAATGCCAAAACATACAAATCAGCATATGCATCCCTGTGCTACAGTGTGGTGTTGCCTTCTCCATTGTTCCTGCACTCCCATATTTTGTTAAAAAAGCCACAAAAGTGTACAAAATTCAACTTTGTATTTTTTTGTATACAAAATAACTTTGTAACCACAATTTGGTTGCAATCATTCAAGATAATATGATTTTGTGCCACACTATCCCATAGCAATACGCTTCTATATAATCTATAACAATTACAAGTATATAGGTATCAAGACTTCTGTACATGTCATTAACGTCAGCATCTAAGAAAAGTTTGGTTTCCTACCCCCATAAATTAGGATCCTATGTAACCTCCCTATATGGAGCCCATGATAAGCATAATGATGCAGTATTTGGAAGGTGAGACTTGTGCATTCGGATTAATATGAATTGCAAATTTCTGTTTGTATAAAGCAACAACCCCCCCCCCAATGAAGCGGACAAAAAATAAGCAAAAAGCTCAGACATTCATGGGCCCTTTCACTCACACTCTCTCACACACATTCTCTCAAACTTTCATTCTTGTTCCCTCTCACTCTCTAAATGTTTCCCTGCTGACCGTTTCCACCGACCACTTCTGCATCTTCTTGTTCTCCTAACTTCTATTGTCTTTCATCTTCTCTCTTTTATCTTCTCTCTTCAGTCTTAGTCCGCATTTCCTCGGACTCTTAGGGACCTGGAACCAGATGGATACAAAATGCAAAGTGCAAAACATCTTTTATTGTAATAACTAAGCAAAACAAAGGCAAATCATGATCCAGGAGCGTATACCAAAAGACAAGTCGGGGTCAGGAACACAGAGATCAGCAAAGTCAGGAATAAGCCAGGAGCCAGGAGTTATGTCATGGAAAGCCAAGTCATGCACAGGTAATCAGAAACACCGGAGAATGCAATTGCAGCCAGAAACCACACAAGGAAAAGGAGGAAGTGAACCTTTGCTGCTTAATTAGCCTGTTGTGCTGGATAATGAGCTGGTGCAAAGAAGAGTAGCCCTGGTAAGCTATTAATTAGCCTTCAGCTGAGCAACTCTGGTAGTAAGCAGAAAGGCAGCCAGACCATAACACGGACAAAACCTGGCGCTTCCAGTGACATACTCCTGCCCAATATGATAATTGGACATAAACTGGTGTGAGCTTCCCCCAAAATGGTGGCACTTCCAGTAAGGGCGGAAGTACTATGCAAATGAAGAGAGCAGATAAAAGAGCAAAGAGAGAAGATGAAAGATAGAAGATTAAGAACAAGAAGCTGTGGAAGTGGTTGGCAGAGAAGGTAGTGAAACATTTAGAAAACTTGAGAGAGTGAGTGAGAGTGAATGAGAGTGAATTGGCCACCAGGTGAAGAAGTTTGTTCCTGATTTAAAAATGCCCCTCGATTTTCCTCCGAACCAAATGGGCAGGGAACATAATTCATTGCCCGAAAATGAATGGGGCAAAAATGAACCAAAAATGTGTCCAAATAGTTTTTGATCCATTTGCACATGTCTATTAGACATTCAGAAGGATAGATATTAGATATGTGTTATTCGGGACCTAGGACAACACAGGTGATGTACCCACTATGCAGAGATGGTAGAGTATAAGTCCAAGGCAAACAGGCAGTTCAGGGTCAGCAGTAGAGAAACGTAAACAGGATGTTCCGAGGTCAGGGCAGGCAGCACAGGATCAAAGACAGGAAACAAAGACAAGGTCTGGTACACAAACGTCAGTCAATCAGAAACAGGAATATGCAATAAACGAGAACCCAGAGCAACACACAAGTGACTCTTTGAGCAGGCACTGAACGACTGGGGGAGCAGGTTTAAATAGGACAAAAGGCTGGAAAAAAGGACTATCGGCCAATGGGAAGCGAGGTGACGTCATCGGGACCGACGCACACAAATGGCGTTGATGCAACAAACAAAAATAGCATCTGCGTGCGCTGCACCCACGTGCCTTGCGGGTGTACCACACTGGCAAATGCTGAGGAGGTCGGCAACTCGCTCATGACCTTGTAAGTGCCGCTGACACGCCGCGGTAGCTTGTACGGGACCGTAGGTGCGTCGTGGGCGTGCCGTGCGCACGTCACACGGAGAGGACGTGTGCGCGTCATTGCGCGAGAACCACCCACCTGAGGCCGACCAGCGACGGACATGGTAGGTAAAACAACATGTGCAAATGGGCCAAAAATTATTCAGACACATTTTTCAGGCTACATTTGGCTCGCTTGTTTTCAGGCATCTGAATTCCATTTCCTGCCCAATTGGTTCAGAGGAAAATTGAGATGCTTTTAAAATTCAGAAAGGAAATTGATTGTCCCATGCCCAAATTCCCTCACTCTCTCACACTTTCATTCCCTCTCACGCTCTCTGAATGTCTCCCTACATTCTCTGCCAGTGTTTCTGTTTCTCCATTGCCCTACCTGTGTACTGTACCTGGCATGTCTGAATACCAATTTAGTGTACCGAACCCGGGTGTGTCTGACCATCCTGCAGGTTACATATACATGTTTCTGAATCTTTCTGTGCACTGCCTAACTTAACCTGCCAACACCTGAGCCTCCCCACTAAGTCCATATCTGCTTAACTTGAGCCTCTACACCTTTGCAAGAACTTCTGCTTTGAGTTCTCATGTGGTGACGGTGGACGTGACAGGATAGTTATGTTCAGGCAAAATGGCAGAGCTTCCAGGAATACCCTCTCCCCCGATACTCCAAAAGGAATTCTCAGGTAAGAATCCAAAGTTTCCCTTGTTACTCCCGGTAGCACAGGAGATATAAAAAAAGACATTTAGGGAGGGCAACAAACAACGGACTCCAAGACTTGTCTACCAAACATGGCATCATTTAGACCGGCAGGCTGCAAGCGGTAATGTTTTACGAGGTATGAACAGGCTTCCATACTGCAGCTTTGCAAACCTGCTCAATAGGTACTTCAGCGGCCTCAGCCCAAGATGACGCGACCGCCCGGGTGGAATGTCTGCTCTGGAAAAAGAGACAAATAAACTGGAAGATTTTCTTAATGGAGCAGTCTTCTGTAGGTAAACCTCAAGGCATCTGCGGACATCCAGGAAATGGAGCCAGCGTTTTTTGTCATTACTGGGGTGAGGACAGAAGACCGGAAGGACAATATCCTGATGATAATGGAAAGGTGACATGACCTTAGGGAGGAATTCCGGAGGCGTATGTAAAACTACTCTATCCTCAAACATTTGGATCTCGGCAGCTCTTCTAGCTGATGTTAAAGCATTCAACAGGACCATCTTCCAGGTGAGAATTCTGATAGGAATATCTTTGAGAGGCTCGAAAGGAGGAGAAGTGAGGCTAGAGAGGACCAAATTCAAGTCCCAGGAGGGCACCAGAGGCCTCTTGAATGGACGCAGTCTCGAGATGGCTTTTATGAAGCGAGAAATTCAAGGATTTGAGGGTAACTGTTCAGTCCTTAGGAAGCTAAGAGCTGCCACATGGACCTTCAGATTGGCTGGAGCCAGACCTTTATGAAAACCCCCTAGGATACACTCCAGAATGTCGCTGATAGAGACAACAGCCCCCTGGAGCTGTTTGTCAAAACACCAAGAGGAGAAGGACTTGCGGATCTTATCATACCGGAGATTGGTAACCGGCTTTTGGCTTTTCATCAGGGTCTCAGCAACCTCTTCGGACCAGCTTTAATCAATTTCTTTCTTTCTCAGGAGCCATGCTGACAAACTGAAGTATGCGGGATCTGAGTGGAGGACAGCAGGTCTGGCTTGAACTCCAATGACATTGGGGGTTCTATGGACAGACAGATCAACTCCGGGAAATAAATCCTTTTGGGCCAGTCGGGAGCTATCAGAATCACCTGGCACCTGTCCCTCTTGATCTTCCGGATAACTCTGGTGATGAGAGGAAGAGGAGGGAAAACGTAACTCAGATCGAAGTCCCAAATCTGAGAAAAGGCATCCAGAGCTAAGGGATCACCTGCTGCAGATAGGAAATAAAATAGAGGCAGCTTCTTGTTGGCTGCCGTAGCCATGAGGTCGATCAACGGTGTCCCCCAGACCTTTGTGATCTGTAGAAAAGTTGCATGGTTCAGGCTCCACTCTCCGGGAAGAACAGATGTTGTGCTGTGGAAATCTGCAGCGATGTTCTCTTTCCCATGGATGAACACCGCCGAAAGGTCCTCTGAAGAAGATTTCCCAGCTGAAGACTTCTCGTGCCTCCCTGTTTGTTCAAAAAGGCCACCACAGTGCGATTGTCTGAAACAATTTTGACTGTCTTGGCAGACTGGAGTGCCAAGAAAAAAGCGCCTTCCAAATAGCAAGGAGTTCCAGCATGTTGATATGAAGGTGTTGCTCCTGGGTGGACCAAAAACCTTGACAGAATTATTTGACCATCGTGGCTCTCCAACTGGATAAACTGGTGTCTGTGGTAATGATAATCCAAGTTGGCTCGGTCCAGATCAGACCCGAACCCAGTCTATTCACGTGAAGCCACCACCTGAAGGGGAGACGAACTCTGACTAGAACAGAGAACTTCTTTAAGAGCGCGGGGATGGATCGATCCCATGACTTCCAGATAAAACACTGCAGAGGACGGATATGAAAAAGAGCCCAAGCCAGGGTAGGCCTTGTGGAGACCTCAGACTGGAGAGATGACGGGATAGAGTTAAGCGGGTAAGGCTGATTATGTTTTGAATCTTGTCTGTCGGCAGGAAGATCTTCTGACAGCAAGTATCCAGGATAAAACAATGACAGTATTAATATATATATATATATATATGTGATTGTTGTTATATATATGTGTGTATATATATATATATATATATGTTAATATTGTTATTGATTTTTTTTTGTCTAATTTTGGTGTTACTTTTAATAAAGTATTTAAAAGTTTTTTTGTTGTTTTTTTCAGTTTTGGCCAAGTGAATGCTGAATTTTCAGTTTCTGTCCAGAATTTTCATTTCGGTGCATCCCTACTTTATACTATGCCAGTCACTAAAGTGGTAAGGATACACCACATCAATGTTTGGCTTAGTATATAGTGATAGGGGTTGTACTGCAGTATTGTCAGTGTCTGGCTCAAAAGTATAGGCACACATTGACGGTGGTACAGCGTAATCCCTAAGTATATAATGATAGCAGTTATGCTGTACCACCGTCAATGTGTGCCTCAGTATACAATGACAACAATTTTGCTGTACCCCTGTCAATGTTTGCCTAACCATAGAAACTATGCAGTTTTAAAGTGTGTGTGTGGGGGGGTGCCACATACAGGATCTGCCACAGGTGCGAAATACTCTAGGTACGCCCTTGCATCATGCGGCTGACAGACCCAACGGCCATGCCTCAGCTCCTCTTCCCACGTCTTAAAAGGGGTGTGATGAAGAGCTGAGGCATGCAGTGTGTGCACGCCGGCCACTTTAATTTCATTAGGCGCTGGTGGAGTGACTGCCGCACGACGTCCACTTTCAATGTCGCTTGCAGCCGCTTTAATGGTGCAATGGGCCAGTTGACTAGACTTGCCCCCCAGGCTGCCAGTCCTCCCCTGGTTGTAGTTGCTGTGCTGCATTAGTAGGGACAGGCCACCCTACTGGGTGATAAAGGTCCCTGGTATACCTCTGCTAAAAGGGCCTGTTCCCTGTAACTGGCCTGTTTACACTAGAGAGGTAAAAATGTGGGCCGCTTGCCAACAACACCCTGTGCCACTCCAGACTCGGTTAAGCAGGTCGGGTAGGAGCCCAGCTGCAAGGGATTCTACAAAGTCTGTCTGTACCCCTTGATGCATCATGGTAGGTAGGGACAGATAGGCACACAACAGATGGAAAAGCAGAACTGGATGGTAGCGAGACAGGGGAGCTGAAGCAAGGACAGGGAATTGTAGCAAGGACTGGCACACGGCCTGAAAGCCCTCAGGCAGGAGACGTGGCTTGGAAGCCCACTAGCAGGGCAGACGGCAGGAAGCCCACTGGCAGGATGCACGACTTGGAAGCCCTTCTGGCCAGGCACACAGCAGGATTTCGGGAACAATTCAGGACCAAGTACAGAGTCACAGCAATAGGCTGTTCACACTGTAATGGAAAGGCCTTGAGCAGGTATATAAAGGCAGGGCTCCACAAGGTAACAAGGCTCAGCTGCTCTTAGTGATTAGATCTGGGTGCAAACCAAAAACATCTGGAAGTGAAGGGGGCCCTGCCACTGAGTGTAAGAGGGGATTTTGGTGATATTGTGGTAGCCATGTAATCCTATTCTACATAGTTTTATTATCTTCACATACTCATCTCCCAAACCTTCCCAAACAAATTACACTTTTATTTGTTAGAGATATAGCTAGGGGATGGGGTTTTTATATCTGTAATATAAAATGAGATCTTAAAACATTTAGGCAATACCACTAACTCTGTAGTCAAATATGCAGTTAAATACAAAGTAGATTGTGAAATGATGCATTAATGCTCATAGCATTGACCTCATGGTGTAATTATTTTACTATTTTTTTTTTTACAGATGAATGTTCTCAATGTGGAACAATGTATTACTAAATTTCAAGAAATTATAAAAGGGAAATACATTTTTTACCCAACAGATATTTTTCATATAAGACAATTAAATAAATATGATCTACCAGCTACAAAACAGTAAAAATAGTTAAATGTTTAAACAGGCCAGTGTTTAGGCATAAAGTGCAGTATAATTACAAAACTGTGGTTTATTGCTTCCAGCATTTTCCTGAGGTTTTTATCCAGAGAGACTATTTTTATTCTGTCTGCCAAGTTCCATTGGCACCACATGCACTAAAGAGACACATGACTTTTCTCTAGTGGCAAAAACAATGTTATAAAAGATCAGAAATGTTTTCTGTTTCCATTTAAAATTATGCATGATAACCACAATTTCATTGCAGCCACTTAACACCATAGATTGCATATACTATATTAATTATAACCAGGATGTAGGCAATGTCTACATGCCTACGTCCCTACTTGCATGTTAAATGTATGATGGAGTACATGTTGCATTTTACTGCATGCAAAAAGGTGCTGGCATTATTTAGTCAGTGGAGTTTTCCTGTCTCATTAATTCCTTCCCAGCTACCTCTGCTGAAAGCAGGGAGCATACTTAAGTATGCTTCATGAACATATTTATTAGAACTCCTATTCTACACAATGGGAGATGACCTTTCGGTTAAATCAACAGGAGTAGCAGCCAATCACATATATGCAATGAGAACACTGTTTGCCTACCATGCATGGGATTGGCTACTCCTTCAATGATTCCAATTAGAATGATACAGAACATGTGCAAGAAGTTTGCATTCTAATGCTTCCTGGTTTCAGTAGACTAAACACGGGGAGGAGATAAGGGAGACATTAGTTTCCTTTTCTAACTACAGTAACTAAGGCGTGTACGCTCTTACTTGCGCGCAGTTACACTGTAGGGATTAGACTGCTGCTGCTTTAATGGTTCCTATTAAAAAACCCACAAAGCTAAAACTATTGTATTTTTGTTAAGATATTTTCTTTGCCTTAACTATAGCCATAAATCAAAAATGGATATTGTGAAAGAATAATATAACAATTTTAATAGTATTCCTTTTTACTGTTGATTAAAAAAAGTCATTTATAAATCTGTCAAAAAGTGTCATTAACAAAAGTGAAATTGCTTTTGAATTCTGTAATGTTTGTCTTAGATGCATCTTATTATGATATAAAAGTGCAGTTTTGTCACGGGTTTCATATATATCAAATTAAACATTATCATTCTTTTACAAATATGGTAACATATTTAATGGAATATAAATGAGAAACTCATAACAAAATAGTTTGCTGTAATATATAATTATTGTGTTTAGCCCTAGAAGTCATTTCATTCTTAATTATAGCTGCCATAAATGCTATGAATACTTTGAATTATGTACAGTAGATTTTCAAACGTTTTAATATATTGTAAAGGTCATTTGGTAAAACAAAATAATTAATGATGGCAGGTTAATTTAGTGAACGATAAAATATGCAAAATAAAGCTATTTTGTAGTTCTCTTCTGTGGATAATTTCATATTCATTTGTCGACCAGTGAGGAGGATAATTAATCTTCATATATACGCTATGCAATTAAAGTATGATGGGTTTATAAGAACATTTTCAGCAGAAGACGTGGCGTAACTATATATGCACAACACACTAACCATCTCTATCCACATTTGCACTCATGACTTTTACAGCCGTGACAACAATGGTATCCAAGAAGTAGGGCCAATAAATCTATGGAGCCATGTGCCTAGCAGTTCATGGCCAGGAAAAATCTCTGTTGCTTGCCAAGCACATTTGGGCTATTTGTATTCACTTTAACTATTTATGTACCAACAATGAAATCATAAAGCAATAAATATACCAATGAGAGTTGGTAACTACTCTTCTAGAACATAGATGTGTTTAACTTGTCTGAAACAGAGTTTGACCAGGAACACAAATACACCAATTTAGTGCTTCTCATTTGTGATAGGTAAGAACCATTTGGCCCACCTAGTCGACCCATGCTGTTACTCATGGCTAGTATAATTTATTGCAAACAACAAACCTGTAGATTTCTATCTGTAGGTCTTCAATAGGACAATTTCATTGCATGTCCCTTCTGAACACCGTGAAAAAGCTTAACAAAAATAGGTACAATAAACACAATAGACTGCATTTATAAAAAAAAATAAATACTAAGTGTTATTTTACATCATACAATATGGATTCCTTGTCCATGGTACATTAAAAATAATGTGTTTATACATTAATAGTATTAATGTTATTTTAAAAACTAGTGAAGCAGTTATACCATTTTTGTACGTAAAGATAACTGGCTACACTAACATCTGTTAGCCAACATTCGATGCTCTGACCCAGTCCCCATGGTCACCTGCAGAAAGTAGTGGAGGGATAGTGTTGAAGTCACCATATCTTTGGACTCTATAGCTTTGCCACTAGTCACTTTCCAATTGTCGCAATCTAAGGCTTTATCCTGTGTGCATGCTAGTCATTGTATGCCCCTGCTTTTAACAGATATGGTATCTTACCACAGGTTCCTAAGGATCGGTTTAGTGTTCTTACACATTAAAACCACACTGTCTTGTGTAATTTAACAGAAGTCACATCTGACCTTGTTGATGCCAAACTTGATTTCTTGATTTACCCTAACCTGTTTTGGGTAGAAGCTTAGTCTGTTTCATACATAATATCACTTAATATTGGATGAGCAACGATGTTCTGGTAGTGAACCAGAGAGAGAGATTTATTTTATTGGGATAAAGTTGAAGACTGGGCGCTTTATTCAATTCCCCAAGAAGCTTAAGCCCTGCAATTTAAAATAATAAAAAATGTTATTATGTGGCCTCACATATCAACTTACTATTGCAATCTATAGGGTTCTTCATTTGAATTCAGTCAGAAGCACTTTGTGTCTATTGCTCCACTGGCTAATGAATTGAGCATTGCACACTGTTTTACCCCGCTAATTTCTCTGGCTTGTAAGCATGTTTGCCAAGCTATCAGACATGGATAGTACACATAGGTACTGGGCAACTCTTGATGAATGTAATTAAATCATTTATTTTAACCACCTTTCAGTAATTGACATGTATTCTTTATTTGCATCATGATTAGATTATCAACAGTTTCGTGATTAAGAAGCATTTTCTCAATTACTTTTAGTATTAATAATAATATAATTGGATTAGTTAGTAGATTAAGTGCCGGCCCTTACATGGGTTTCAGTGGGTCCATGGGACCCAGGCGGCACTTTGACAGGGGCAGCAACTTGCTCTCTTTCGTTTCTGTTCCTCTATTTTTGCCCACAAACCTATCTGTATTATTGGTGCCTCTTGGTGCACATGCCCAAAATGGGGAGTTACAAGAACAGCCTCTCCCTTGTTTCTTCCAATCGGAGGAGAGGGTGTGCCCAGAAGATCCCCCTTTTTTGCCAAAGCGCACCAGGAGGGCAGGTTTACGGAAAAGCGGACAAAGAAAGAAGACAAAATAAAAGTAAGAGGTAAAGCGGAGAAAAGAAGAGAAGAGGCAGAGCTGCAGGAAAAATAGACAGGGACACAAAAGCGGATGGCGGAAAAGGTACAAAGACATTGAGAGAGAGCATGAGGGCGTGAATGAGAGTGTGAGATAGTGTGAATAAGCATGAGCGAGAGAGTTAATTAATAACTCATCACATAACATAATAGATGTCAGCATGGTTTTGGTGGAGGGACAGCATTTCATTCTTGGACCCAGGCAGCACAAAGTCTTAGGCCATCCCTGAGTAGATTACAATAGCCTTGTGAGACAGCTTGGTACAGTTATGGGTTATAATTACGATAGAATATTTTATCTTAATTTGGAAAACCCTACCCTTTTACGATCCAAGAATCAGCCAAAGTGTTTTCTTATAAAAGTGTAAAGCTACAAGACGATAAACAGGCAAAGGATTAGTATACCAGTTTAGTCACTGTTCATGTTCTATGATATAATTACATAGCTATTCAGGACAGAAAACATCAACATTTTATATTTTATTTCTGATCCCAAACATAGAGCTCTTGAACTAATGACTTGGAAACTGCATCGCTTTTCGGTTCCAGTAAACCTTTGCTTTTCTCTTGCAGCTCCTCCTGCTGGCAGCAGCTGCTGTTTTTCATGGCAATAGACTCATTGCAACATATCTACTTGGAGCTAAGACAATCTGTTCGCTTGCATTTTACCATTTTTATGTGTAAACCACTGGACCAAGTCTATAATACATGCTAAAACAAAAAATCAGACTGAAGTGACGGACCCTACCGGTGACTAGTTCATATTTGGCAATGTACTATTTATAAAATTTAAAACATGCAGCAAATCAAAATCTACAAATCTCAAAGTCTCATGAATTATAAGAGAAAAAAAAATAGCATAGATGGAAAGGTTTAGAAAAAATGGGAAACAAGAGTGTTTTGCAGGCAGGACCTAATTGTTAAAGGAACACTCCAGCCCTCATATTACAGTAGGATAGTGGAACCAATTGGTGTATATATTATTTAGTTATTTAAGTCAGAAAATGAGCCTTCTGTATATTCATGTCTGCCTCTACCTAAAGCAAGCATAAGTGTGCTTTCAACATATAAATTGTAGCACTCCAGCACTCCCATTGCAGTCAAAGCAAACATTCATACCTGGCAACTTTCTAACTTAGCTGACCCTGATATTCTGGAAATATTAACCCTATAATAGCCCAGTGAAGATTCTATGTAGTGATCTGCCAAATAGCTGTCATTACCTGCCCAATGGCTTGACTTGCCATCATTTAAAGATACATCTATTTGAGTCACTTGCATTCAAACAATGATATCAACCATAACATACTGGAACCAAACGCACCAATTGGGAGCCTTATAAATGATCAGAGCAGTGTAGAATAAAAAGGAGTCAGCTCCAGGCTATGTGATCCTGAGATTTCGGCCTTTCGCCCTGAGAATGGGGAAAAAACCCTGAGACTTATTTTTATCCAATTAACCAATTTCTCAAACCCTCATAGAGATTTCAAAATTTAGTCACACATCCCCACACAATATACGCAAAACCCACGTGTTCACCTATGCTCAAACCTTCCAACAAATTCCATGTTAACTGGCTGATTTCAGAAGACCGAGGGGCAAATTATGAGCATCCAAAGAAAAAGTGAGTCTGCAAATATACAAAAATGTTGGTGTCTTCCCTTTTGATGTCAAAACAGCTAAAGAAAATACAGTGCTATAAGCATCTTAAACCTGACAGGATAGAAATGGGTGAACTTTATATTCTGCGTGTTAACTGGAGAACAACTTTGGTTTACTGCCAATGCCGCTGAACATTGCTGAAAAGATCGGGTCTCACTTCAAATCAGCAAGGATGTCATGTCTACAAAAAAACTAAGCAATTTAGATATCAGCAGGTAAGGTCTGGACTGATTCATGTGGGTTTGCTGATCCATTCAATGTACCATTTCAATGAAGTAGAACTAGTAGAAATAAAACTCTATAAGGTCTTTGACTTCTAGGTTTTCTGGGAGACCAAGTGACCTGGGATAGGTCCTTCTGCTCTTTGTCCTCTACAACAGCCTCTATTCCAAAATGTGATGGCTCTTATCCTTAGGAGGTGAGATAGCCAGTATGATCACAGTATAGTCACATAAGCAAAAGGGCACAATCAAGTAGGAGCAATTACCACATGTGCCTGCAATTACCTTAAACCAGCAACTGAGTCCTGTTTTCATGGTAAATGTATACTGGAATTGTTACATACAAATCAAAGCAGGCTTTGTTTAGTTCTTGCAATTAGAAAATGAGACTTCTGTCTCATTGAACTCATCCCTACAAGCTTCTACTAATAGCAGGGTGCATACTACTGTATGCTTATTCAACATGCCAGGGAAGTGTCATGACATCAGTTCACAACTCTCCTGGTATTATGATGTTGGGTTCATTCCTGATTAACTTGGTATTCACCTGCCCTGACCCAGTCTTGTTGTTTGACTATCCCATTTTCTGCTCTATTAGAATTTCGTCCCTGCCACTTTGTTTCAAACTCTAGCAAAAATCGAGCACCCCACTCAGGTAAACAGGTGTCATAAGCTTAACAGTTTTTTAAAGTTGGCTTCATTAATACATTATTTTAGTTTGGAGAAATATTCTGTCACTATGCCTATGTCATCATAGATCACAAAGATACATTATTTAGATTAGTCCATTTTTAACATAAACCTGTTTCTAGTTTTTCATTCACCTTATTTTGCTGATGCCCTTTTAAACAAAAGATATATATACGTTAATTATAACACTATGTCTCAGTCACCAAGGGCTTATTTGTTCATCAAAAGATCACTTATTTAAGGTTAGACAAAATCACTTCCAGACAATAACTTAGGCATCTTTATACTAAAATATCTCATCTGTAATTCCACAAAACACATTGACACCCCATATCACCACATAATTGTGAGTAAGCCGTTTACTGATGAATTCCAACAGACGTACATAACATGATACTCAAGAGAAAAAAATAAAATAACATCATATATAATAAAAGGGATAACCCTCTCCAATCCAGCCCAGCTGCCCTGGAGTGCACTCCATATCTATGCCCAATGCTTTTTAAGTAACTTGTGAGATGCATGGGTCCCATAAAATATATATTTTTTAAAACAAAAGAAAACATCTGATGAGCTTTTAGAACCACAAGTCATAACACACTCAACAAGAATACTGATGGCAGTGATGAGGGTTCAAGCCCACAAGAGTGGTTACTCCAGGGGTGCAAAAGGGTGTCTGAACATGTATACTTCTATACTTTGTTTTAGCATGATTAGCTAATGTAACCCTTTCTTAAACTTTGTTATATTGTGTACTGTCAGCTGCATTGGCAATCTACATGTATATACTGACACATCTATCAGATAAGTGGGATGGAAACTTTTCTGAAAATAGTTTTGTTACCATCACTTTTAATACTTGGTTTTGGCTTTTGTTTGTGTTTGGTTTTTTTTTTTTACAACTATGTATTCCTATGCGATTAGCAGTTTGTGCTAAGCTATGTGTCCATCAATAGTTTAACATGTTGAAAAAATGATATAGGTTTGTAGCACCTAAATTGTAGCATTATAACATACGATATTAAAGATCAGTCTGTCAACTCTGATCTTTAATATCATATATTATTATGCTACAATTTTGTTATAGTAATATTTCTAGGTTATATAGTGTCTGTATTTGTAGTACAGTGTTGATTTTAAACTTGTGTACCCTTTTTTGTATGAAAACACAGATATATATTTGTAGTATATTGTTCACAATTGGTACCTTCACTTTCATATATATTCAGATTTTTAATATATTAATATTTATTTATATATACACATTGACTGGTTATCTTTGCACTGTCACTTTATGTATAGACTGGTCACTTTAAATTGTGATGTAGGGTCGGGTGTGTCCGACCCCTTAATTACTTGTTTTGCATAAATATTTGAACGTGCACACTTATGTTTCTAAGACTTGAGAAAGACATGTGTGTCGAAACGTTACCTGTGTGAAATAAACTCACCTTAACATTTTAGTGCTGAGCCTCTGCTTCTTTATTATGTTTTTAAAACTGTCCTGGACTCCCATGGGGAAAATGTGTCTGAGCCCAGCACCCCCAAATGGTTAAAACAGTTTAACACTTTTCTCATGAAATGGAGAATTTTGCCACTACTGAAATAATTGTGCATTTGCTTTTAATGTCCATGAGAGTACAAGTTTTTGAATTATCCATCGTTGCCCACAGTTAACACCTTATAGAAAAGCATAATAGTTGTTTATGGAATGGGTTTTATTATGCTGAACCTTTTGAGACCCAATTTAGTT